>CAVNYN010210031.1:0-37375 GCA_963692815.1 Nyctanthes arbor-tristis
CCCCCCCCCCCCCCCAAAAAAAAAAAAAAATCCTTTTTAATGCTTACAAATCCACTGGAAATATGTATCCTATTCTGCTTGGTAGTTCATAATCCACTTTAAGGTTTTGAATGTCAAACGCCTTGTATGACAGAAAAAATATCATTTATTCATATGTATACTGTTGACTTTTACCCATGATTTACATGGGACTAGATTATGATTTGCACATACATTACACAGTGTGACAAGGAGTAAAGAGAATCATCTCACCATTGTCAGTGCAAAGCTTGGGGGGAGGGCAAACAAGTTCCAAGCCGTTTTTTCCCACAATATGGTTAAGCCGTGCCCTGACATACTGGTTAGATGCAACACCTCCAGAAACTACCTGATTAAGACAGCAAATTTTGGTATTTTGGTTTCATGAAGTGCCATATTCTTGAAGGACTTCAAATAATATCAAAGTACTAAACTAAATGCATCTAACAAACCAAATATTTTATGGAAGGTTCAATCTTTGATGCCCATTCAATTGCCCGTTCACACTTCTCCTCTAAATGCAAGACTGCAACTCGCTGTAAAAACATTAAAGTATGTCAAAAATTGAGGGAAATAAAATGAAGTAAGTGGTTTTTGTTACTCTATCGACAAGGCAGATATCTATCAACAAGATACATATCCTATGGCTCATTACCTGGAAAGAGGCAGCAACATTAGCTCTTACCTTTCTGTCTTCACTAGTAGCTGAAGAAACTGAGATTCCAGGATTGCTGCACACGCCTATAGTTATGTCAATAGGTAGAAAGGCAGACACATGTATGCCAAGCAAGCAACATGTCTTAATTGAGAAATCACTTCATTGTAACTATAAAGAAAATGCTGCAGATGCTAAAAGCATAATGCGGCAAAAGGTAAAAACCATTTGGAGTCGGGTCCAACATGCTTTGTGCTTTTCAGCATTGTCTTATATCCATAATGAATAGTATAATCCTATCCATAATACAGCAATCAGCAGCATTATGCAATAATGCAATTTAGCAGGCACTTGGTCTGGCTTATATTGAGCTTTAGAACTTGATACCAGAAAGGTTTAGATAAATAATTATAAAACATATTTAATATAATGAAAGACAAAACTCCTATATCTAACAAAATGATGGAAAATGAAATACTGCCAGCATCCATCCAGCCAAAGCGAGGTAGAAGCAGCAGAAGTGAAGCAGATAATATGATGTTGGAGCGTAGTACTAGTACTTGATGCTTGAAAACTTTAAATAGCTTTCTCTAGATGACAGAAAAAAAGCCATCCTGACAATTATTTCCCATTAGCTATGCAAGGGAAACCATTCCAGAGCACAATCATCCAAAACCAGATGGAGTTTTGATCTAATTCTATATATATGAGATTATCAAAAAAAAGAAAACCATTAATGAAGATATTGCCTTCTCTGCCACTAGCGCTAACATAAATTGCCTCACTTGGCATAAATGAAGTGTACAGTTCATCAATCAGTCTACATCCAATGTCCTTACAGAAGCAGGAAAAACATATATACACACCCATATAACAGCAACAAAGATGGTAATACACATTCAATAGAAAAAAAAGGCAGAGTAACCCATAAAGTTGGAACCTTTCGACAGAGATAACTGGTGATTTTGTGAGAAGTCACTTACATATTTGCAGATTCAATTGCCAGCCTCACTTGAGTCTTCAGGCCTGCATATGAAAAGTTGCAGTCTTTATGCTGCTTCATGGGGACCTACGGAACCACATATGTCAACCTTGTAGTCCAAAAAATATGGAATTTATAAACAGAACATATCATTCAAACAAAAAAATAAGAAGCATCATGGATGTTAAAAAGTAGCTTGCCTTAAGACTGATGGAGTTTGCATCACCTTCTCGAGCTAGCTCTTCTACGGCTGGGCCCCCACTCTTCCTCAAATCAAGACCAAGCCACTTTGCTGTCTTGTCATATGCCTCACCAATTGCATCATCTATAGTGGTACCAAGTTGCACATAATTGCCAAGATCGCGCGCAAGAATTAGAAGATTATGGCCTCCTAGAAACACAAGTTGAAAGCATTTTGAGAAAGCCCCATGACCAGATAGGTGAGAATTTCTATTAAAAAGCCAAGTCTCTCTAGTCTCTGAATGACAAAAATGCTGTTAAGCCTCTCTCTCTCGACAGAAAATTGCATGTTCAGAAATGAACTATAATAAGATAAGTTATCTTGCAGTCTTTTGATTATCCTTGTCAATGGAAGACCAGATATTGTGATGCTTTCGACACATGAAACTACCAAGAAGAATTTTAGCTTATACAACAAAATTTCATTGCAATCTTCAAACTATCATCATAAGACGCAACTTTGGGATTCTTTCTACACATAACTGAAAAATATAGACTCTAACCGTGCTATATTGCAGTGCTGGTTGTTTCTCAGGTTCATGGAGATTAGCATGATTAGTTGGTGAAAATTTTGATGTCTCTCCAATGTTAAATCCTTTAAGTAATCTAATTAGACAAGAAAATAAAAGGGAAATTCTTTTGAGGTAAAACTCATACCTGAAATAAGCAAGGCCAAAAAGGGAAACTGCAACTCTCGATTCACTAACCTAAAGAAAAGTAATTTGTCAAGTATGCTTGGTGTTAAATGCACAAAACCAGGAACTGTTCCCTTTTTACAGCATTCTATATCTTAAAAAATTAGAGATGCTTTAACTGTATAAGAATAAACATTACACTAACAATGGTCTCCTTTGGAGCGTTCTGAAGTTAACAGCCCATCGAGTTCCCTGTCTCCATTCAAAAACCTAAGATCTATCCTTACTCTTATAATTGAGTAGCTCAAAATTGTGAATGAAGAACATGTATTAAGCCCATAGTCAACCATATCTGTACCAATTTTTTTCCCCCAAACCAAACTTTGAATCGACCAATCAGAATAGGTTGACACCATCGAAAACACAAACCAAGTTGAAGCACCAGGTTAAAGACAACCAAAATTAACCAATGAGTAATAATTCAAACTAGCTGAGCAATCCTACTATACTTATCATTGCAGCTTAATTACAGAAAATCATGAAATTTACATGACTACCTGGCTACTAAAGCATGGGATTCCATGTGATGGACACCAACAATGGAGATCGGAATTCATACCAGCAAGCTTCCGCGCTTTTTGCACACCAACTGCATGGATTCCGAAATACGGCATAGCCGTATAGAACTGTTTTTCATAACTCTGACTCCAAGAAAAAAGGAACAAGAACAACGCCAAAAGTGTGGAAAAGAAGGAAGCAGAAGAAGGAAAAGCGTATAATCCAACAACAAAATTACCACGTAGACAAAGGCTTAAGCCAGGACCAATAGTGACAGCAACTGCAGAAAGATCACTTTCAGATAGCTTAGCTTTATCAAGAGCTTCTTGAGATCGGAAGAGCACACGTCGAACTCCAGTCAAGCATGGTCAGATCAGAAGCAGAAGCATAACACAAGCCTAAATCTGTGTATGCGAAATGCGCATTATGCAAATGCATAAAAATCAATGATCAAAACACGTCTATAGGAAAATCATTTCATTACATATACACCTAAAGAAAGAAGTACACGATGCTCACAGAAATAAAGCATGACATATTAGCCCATAAAGCATGAGACATTAGCACATAATTAATACTATCACACTTTGGGAGTGGGATCGAGGGGCTCTTGTAAGTTGAGACATTTGCACAAATCAAATTAGAAGCAGAATTGTAGTACCGAAAAATGCCAATAACAGGACAGGGAATACAAATATAATTTACAATAATGCCTGGATGCGAGATTATGTATTGCGTCAATTGAAAGTACGGAAATAGAGAAGTCAGCATAGATACCTATGTCTTAACAAACAGAAAAGAGAAAAGGAGGTGGGGTGTTATTCACGGGTAACTATGCAAATACAGATTTAACAATTTGAGTATTCATGTATATTACGTGATAATGGACAACCACGTTTTACAGAAACCCAAAAAAAAGGCAGAAGACATGTGAAGGTTATGAGTGCCTCAACAAGCAAAGCAAAATGTAAAACTAAGTATTACTTCAAGGAAATACCTTATCAATAACTTGTGAATGAGCTTCTTCTGCCATTTTTGGAGCAACTCCTCCGTACTGGGCTAAAAGATCCGCCTAGTAAAGTGAATTATAATTGAATGATACCTAGTAGTGAAAATGGCAATTTCCACGAAGATTGCTAAAGCATCATTGTTAGCATGTTTCAACAGAAAATAGTCTATCAAAATATGTAAAACCTAAAATGAATAGGAAAATAATATCAATTTTGCTTCAACTTTTGACAACTGCAAAGGCTATAAAAGTTTCATATGTTGAGGACATCTCAACAAAGATATCAAAGGTTATAGTCTTCAGGTAATCAAAACCACCCTGCCCTTTTTTCTCCCAACCCTCAGCATAATAGATACATAGTATGTGTACCTGAGAAGAAACAACTTGACTAAGAATTTCCCCATTACTTCGGACCTGTAAATTAAACGTAGTTTCATTCAAACTTACGAACTTTGAAACTAAATGACACAAATAACCAAGGTGCACAAGAACCATACAGTCCAAGGAAAACCAACCAAACCAAAAAGTTTCAAAGCACAAGTACAAAAACTAAATGCGGAAGCGGTGTTGTCAAAGCAGATAGTTTCAACGTCCAGGTCAAAATTAGATCATTGTGTGGGCATAAGAGGCATTTATTTGGCAATTGCCGGGAGAACAAAAATTGGGCAGAAATAGAATTGGGTGAAGTGCTGATGAAAGGTCATTGTGTTTACTTAAGGTATGGTGAAGTTACAATTTTCACAGCTTTCCAGAATATCAAAATAGTTACATTTAAAATTGTTGGGAATTAATGTAAATTCTCCGATTACGCCCGTAGGATCGTTGTTCAAGGAATTTAATTGAGACAATAAAAATAAAAGACGAAGACGAATTTAACGGACTGTCAAAGCTTTCCACTATATGATTAAAGTCGCTACAACCATACAGAATTTTCACTCGCCAAAACTCATCCCCCAAGTACAACAAGAAAAATATACCAAATTTTACCGCATCTACCAATTTCTACCCTTTGCCTAACTAGCGAAGAATTAAAGAAATCTCAAGACGCTAAGCTACTATTTTTCTTCACAAGACTCTCTGACCCGACTCAAGTGGCGTCCCGAATTTTACCACACCTAATTTTCTACCTTTTGAACAAACTACAAAGAGTTACAAGAAAACTCTTCATGGTGCTAGACTCACTAATTTTTCTCTCAAATCACTTGTACCACTTGTGTATAAAAGAAGAAGAAAACATCTCTATTTATAGACTTCGTTTCCTTAGAAGACAAGACAAATTTGAATTCCTTTTCCTCTTAGGATTCTTCTTCTTTCCCTTTCCTTTTCAACTTTGGATTATTTTTGACAACAAACCCAACAAAAATAGCTAATCTTTAATCATTAATTTCATAAGAACAACCAAGACCCACAAAAGAACCCAAAGTAAAATAAAATAAATAAACAAGAAGTAACTTACTACGGCCGCGGCGGTGTCATCACAGCTAGTTTCAATACCCAGAACAACAAGATCGTCGTCTGAGCCTAATGTGCTTTCCATTTGAGCAGAAGAAAAATGGGCAGAAAGTGAGCTGTATGAAGTCTTGAAAGACGGCCACGTGGGCTTGCTCGATTTATGCTGGAACTGGAAATTTTTTAGAGTTGCGATTGCTGAGTGGAGGGATGGTTTGTGAAGACGAGTCAGGCGGGAAACTGAGGAGGATAAACTGGGTGCTAAAGACGCCATTGTGATAAGAGTTTCCGCAACCCCCAGAGCCCGATTCTGCCTCTATTTCAGAAGGATGTAAATGCAATAAATTTTGAAGCTCTGGGGCAATTATGATATTTACATGGATAATTTATTGAAGCATACAAACCCTTCCATCTGCCAAGAGGACTTGTGAAACGATAGTGTGGAGATTTATTCAATTTATTTCTTTTTCTTTTTCATTCATTTATTTTTTTATTATTATTATTGGGGAAATTTTATCACCAGCTAAAAGGAGCCCCGGCCCCCGGGGGGGCGGGGGGGAAGCACACGCACAGAAGGAAAAAAATTCTCTACTATTGTCTTAAAAATGAGCTATTTTTTTTGGTCCATCTTACAACTTCTCTTATTTTCTTTCTCAATATGTTATTATCTTCTTCCTCAAACCTTTCTATTAGCTCCAATTCCCACCAAAAAAAAGAAAGGAGGAGGAGAAATGATATTTTAGTAGTTAGTTCTATACTTTCTCATCAACAAAAATATCACCTACCCATCATGAATAATAATTAATGGGCAAAAGTATTTAGAACGACGGTTGTTATATGTATAACTATTCATTCAATGAAAAGAGATTACTTCAGGATGAATACATCGATCATACTTTCTATAAAAGTGAGAAATATGAGCGTCGTTGGATGTAGAGCTGTGGAACCATCTTATTAAAGACTCTACATATGGTGTTATATCATTTTTACATAAATATGTGTTCATCTTGCATAAATGATCATTTACGAGGATAATCCTATATATATATATTGTGCAAATGTAATTTTTTTTCTCATGTACTACTAAGTTTTAGACTTTTACAATGAGATTTTGTTGATTTTCTTTTCAAGTGGATGCAATAAGTTGAAGTGAATTCTCTTTCAAATAATTTTCTTTCAAATATTGAAAGGCCATTTTGAATACGGTTGTTCAAAATGGCTTATGAGGCAAAAGATCAGGGAGTCGACTCGTGGCTCGTCGAGCTTTGCTCATCTCGGGCTCATTGAAAGGCAAGCCCAAGCCCAAGCGCAAATACGGGTTCAAATTGACAAGCCCTCGCCTCCCGAGTACAAACAGGCCGCTTTTACTCGCAAGTGGCTTTTCAAAAGGACGAGCTCACAAGTTGGCTCAGGCTCAGCTGGCAAAAATGAAAGCCAGAGCCCAAACATGTTTTTTTTAAGCGAGCTGAGCTCGAGCCAAGAACCCAAGCCGAGTGCGAACACATTCCAACAAGCCAAGCTCAGCTCGGCGAATCACTTTGCCATCCCTGATTTTGAAGTCCTTTAGGAGGGAGATTCAATTGTAATGCAACTTCATGCATATAGCCAAACACAGGTCTCCTTCCGTAACTAACAAATTTTTATTACTTTTCTTTCTTCACCGTCTTCAATTCTATTGAACCATTGCATACTAATGCTGGCACCGTCACCGCTTACTATTACATTAATAAATAAAAAATTGACCTTATTTAATGAACCGATGGATCCAATAAAAAAAGAGTGTGGCTTCCCGAGTATAGGAGGCTCCATCTGGTGCGGTATGTAGTAACTTGAGGTTCATTCTTGCGCTGACACTCAGACTCTGTATGATCATTTTGATATCTTAGCTGTCAGTTCTCGCACGAGCTTGGCGGCAACCATGGCAGTCATTCCATCCACTGTATCGCGCTGAGGGTTGAATTCAACGACATCAGCTGCTACAACATCACCTTTAAGATTGTGGAGAATGTTGAGAACGTCACGGAAGGAGAGACCTCCTGGTTCAATGTGAGAAACTCCGGGAGCAAATGCTGGATCGAGACAGTCCACATCTACTGAAATGTACACGCCCTTTACGCCTTCACCAAGTTTCTGCCAAATAAAAGGTAGAGATTATTAAAAGACAGGACATCAACACTTCAAGAAAGCTATGTTTTTCCCCATTCAACATTGTTGTTATCATCTGCAATATAATTAACCAGTTTATATACTTCTATTTTACATGCGTAAACTACAGGTGGCACGCCTAGTAAACTGTATCACAATTTTAGCCACTGTACTAAACTCAAATTCCAAATCCAAGTATCAAGAATATATTGTAGAGGTAAAACAAATAAATATCATAAAGTTCTGTAGACAAAATGAAAGTAGTATAGGAAAAAATGTACCAGCACTATTGACAAGTACGAGAACAGTAAATAAAATTATACAAGAGCCCCATTGATACCTAATGGAGAGCCAAAGGGGAAAAAATGGTTTTCACATCCATGAGCAAAGAAAAGGTCATTACATCCATGACTAATATGTGACAGCATAGATCTATCTTCAGAAGAAGCAGATGTACTGATCAATTACATTTCACTGAAGCTAAATAGGACCTCTAAATCTTTTGATTTCTCGTGGAAATCTATTCATATCAATCAGCCCTTCCCACCAGTATTTTGAAGGATAAATGAGTATAGGACTTCGATGGTGCGTTCTCCATTCTTTCAGATAAGCATGCATGTTATAACTGCTATGTAGTCTGACTCCTTAGCTCACAATATAATTAATTGCTTTACATGCCACTCTCCCAACCTCATGCCAGCATATATGGTCATGTGACATATCTGATAAAGCCATACAACTATTTACGCTTATAGAATGTTAGTCAAAAACAACTAATGAAAGTCAAGAATAATTATCATGTACGGAGCACTTCATACAAGTAGTATCTTAATCACAAGAAAAGATTTCAGGTAAGTAAAATGTTAACCATTTCAGAAGAAGACGATATGATAAACAAAACAAGATCATGGTGAGAGAAATGAGAACAAAATAAGGTGTTGGCTCAAAAAGGAAAATTCAAATGCAGAAACAAGATGCACACCAGGTTCTCTAACAATTCGCGATCCCTTGAAAATGTGCGCATTTCGTATTGCTCCACACCAAACCTTTTCCCTTGTTCACGGCCTTCCTTTGTAATTGATCTGATTCCAACCTGCAGCAGTACAGCAATTGTATTTACTAAGTTCCTTCTTTTGAGAGCAGAAATTTATCCAATCAACTCTATAAAATAGGATTTGTAATGAAAAACGGCTCTGGTTTAAATCATATTCTCTCGAGGCATGCCTTAATTGCTAATAAACCTAGAGGTATATGGTAGAAATAGTTAAATCAAATATAGTTGAAGTTCTAAGTGCTATATTTTTGAGCAACTTTTATTCGTAAGGCTAGTATCATTGAAAAATCACTCTGAAAGAAAACATATCTTAGTCCGGAGAAACTTGTGTGCTAGTTGGTGTTTTTATTTTAAAGAATAGAAGTAAATGAAGATAAATGGTGGAGTGGGTACTGGGTACTACTAGTGAGTAGTGAGTCCCACGAAATACATGGATAAAAAGTGGTTTGAGTTTATGTGCTTAAATGGAAACCTTACACCCCTGTCAAACTTGCTGTTGAAACTAGATATGGAATACACTGCCATATATCTAAGACACTGTTCACAAATTTAAGTTACCTGCAACAGTCTTCGAGCATAACCACCCTCCATAATTCGTGCAAAAGAAGATGCATGGGAATATTTGTTTTCCTCGAAGGCATGATAAATATCAGGATGAGCATCCAGATGAAGAATATCAACAGGTCCCCCAAGCTTCTCAGATACCGCTCTCACTACGGGAAATGAAATGGAATGATCACCCCCTAACACTAATGGGCGCAGTGGCTTCTGAAGATTCAAAATAAAAAATTAGTACTGCTTCAAGTAATGTAAGTAAGCTAGAAGTATGATGTACAAAAATGAAAGGGAAGGCACTTGGCCTTCAATGGAAGAAAAGGTCCTTCAGCAGGTAGAAGCCTCTTTGCAAAGGCGAGCTTACTTCGTCCATCACTAGCTTCACAGATTCACTTATGATGCTCATCAATCTATCATCATCTACACCAGAGTCCCGTAAATCCTGTACTGGTACATCACCAACATCAGTCAAGATCCGTGGATCATTTAGTTCCTTACCTGCATCTCCCCAACATATTGTTACAATCTGACAATACTTCATCAAAACTAAAAATGCAGAAAAGAACGCTATGATACTTTTGTAGGAGAAATATTGCCAAGCTAATACATTGATAATGGACATTTAACACAACAATAAATAGCAAAACATTGGGAAGACTATCTTAAGAAAATTCCGAGAATAGTGTTTTCACTTTTCACAACCAACAACTATGCTGCTAAACCCGTTTTGGAGGAAAATATTGGTGCTTGTGTGATGACAAAAAACAGACACGGGTATAGAGTTCATTAGAGGTTTCCCAGGCTCTCTTCATGGCTATATATTCGTCATAGTTTTACATATGTTGGTCTCTTGAAGTGACTTTCTAGTTTCATTCCCATTAAAGTACTTGTGTGAAACAGGAGGCAGTTTCAGCTACCGGAAAAAAAATTAGACAAGAAACAAATAGGCTGTTTATGGAAACAAGCTGAAACATTTTGACACCTGACTAGTCTGTCAAGCTCTTCCGATCTCCTATACAGAAACAAGATATCCTTAGTTTCATTCCGGAAGAAATTACCGGTAAAGAATAGAATGCAATGGCAAGGTAACAGTGAAAGAGGAAAACAATTTATTAGTACATTCTTCAGGAGTTGAAAATTTGCATTTGGATAGGGAACTAGACATCCTCAACCCAACTACTCCTTTTTTTTTGTTGTTGGGGGGGGGGGGTTCAATTCTCTCATCTTTGCAGTCATTCTTCATTTAGATTTTAGATATCTATATATTGCAGTAAGATGATAGGCAGGCAATATTTACTCATTTCCTAAATACTCAAACAACACTACCCAGAAAAGAACTAGTTACCACCGTCATGCAGAAAATATCACTTTCAGCAAATAGAAATTTCCAGATTAATATACCTTGTTTAAAATCATGTGAATACTTACCTTCTTCTGTTGTGGAATTTGTGCTGCCACACCATATGGCCTCTCTTATACGTGGGGGTGCAAATGCTGGCCCCTGAAGAAATGAAGAGTTATGTCCAAGAGGAACTCCAAGTAAAGATGATGACGCTGTAACACCTCCTAGAGCGCGCAAAAGCTCCCCCTTCAGAAAAAGAAAACCAATAATAATTAGTATGCATAAAAATAAATTAAAGAATAATCTGGTAATAGAAAGAGTAACAAAGCAGTATGATTAGAAAGAAAATCCCATTTTGGGCATACTCTTTAAAAGTCAGACTATGTTGGAAAGAAACTTTCTCATATGATCAGAACAGAATTTGCTGCACATAACTGCACGAACTAGTGCATATCGGTCGTTTCATGACATAATACAAACATGAGCATCTTCTGATTAGTCCAATCATTATACCTTTGCATCATCTTTTGTAAATTAATCTCATCTAAACTGATTGAAAGGGGAAAAAAGTTTATGATTTGCCATGTCTTGAATATATTGCAAGTAGTGGAGAATATCTGTGGGTCCCTTGGAACATGTGGATAAAAAGTGAGTAGTAGTTGTAGGTAACTGTGGGTCTTATTAAACGTATCGTTAAATTTGAAATATATATAACTAAAGGAGATCATAACCCATCCCAAACAAGCAATTCTCCTTGCAGATTACTGAATTTCCGATATAGTTTTCAACTACTGCGTAATGATATTTTTTTAAAATCAAAACACCATCCAAATTTCGATGTGGGCCTCTGTCTTGGTTTGATATGTGTTTTTTTTTGGGGGGGGGGGGGTCAGGAGACCCCCACCATTTTATTAAGTTAAAAAAAAAAAAAAAAACAAACAAACGTTAAATATAAAGCGGGGGACGTGATGAGCCTTACCTCACAATACAACAACCATTCTTAGTGCAACCGAGATGCATGAAATGATCTCATATAAAATATTATTACAAAAAAATAAAAAAAATGCAAAAAATAAAGCAATCAACTAATCAGCTCTATAATTTCTTCCCTTTCCTTATGTAAGAAATATTTAATTTGTCAGTCCTTAGTACACCTCTAATATGTCCGTACACCTCTAATATGTCCCCTCTGTCCACTCAAATCAGCCGGCAGCCAAAATAAAGGATACCACATATTTTTAAATTCAAAATAAAGGAGGGAGGATTGTTGCTTGAAAGAAGTGTTTATCCAAGACATAGTGCAACAAGGTAGGAGAGAAAACATAAATGAATCCGGAAGTCTAGAACCACAAATTTGAGAAAGAACAGAGGAACTATAACCTTATACTAAGCATAATATTGCCTAAAGTCATGGCAACGCAAGAATGAGCAAAGAAATTCATTGGCAAAAGGAGGAAAAAGAATCAATCCAACTCAAGTGATGGCAGAAGAGCAAAATAGTCCACCGGCATTAACAAACGATCTGCATCTGCCATTTCTGCATGAACAGCAGACGAAATGGGCATTTACATCGTTAAATGCCTAAGTAATACAGCTCTGATGCATCCAGAAACATAGTACTTTAAATATTTCCATTGGCTGTCAGCTAAGTCTTGACTAACTTATCATTTAAGAAGTTCAAGTGCTAAAAATCTAATGGCACCCTAATGTTTGGTATCCAAAATCAAATTCAGAGTCATCCCTCAACTGGATTAAGTCATTCTAATCAAACAGAGAACCAGCTACTGTCATGGGGCTAAGACATAAGATGTTCATAAAAGATGAAGTTATACCTTAAGTTTTGCCCTCTCACGTATAAGTGTAAGGGATGCATTTATAACCCGATTCTGCCCTCTCTCTATTAAGTCTTTTGGAACATTTGCCGCATTCAACCTCTGTAAATAATGAATTCCCATCTTCCCTATGTTCTTCATTCCTATCAGATTTGGGAAAATCAGAATTTCTGGCCAATTGAAATAACACGTAGCTGTAAGAAAGATTAAAAAAATATTCAACATAGTTTTCTCAAAACGTAGGGAAATTTGTTATAAGAGAAGCCAGAATTTGGAGAGGAAGATTTTCCGGAATTAAGAATACACCTGAACAAATGACAAAATGAAGTGCGGTTAAAGGAGAAATTGCAAGAAACAGAGACTCACCTATGGAAAAATTAAAAGCAGCAGAACAGGCAAGGATTTACTGTGCTCAGTAACGGACCAAATGGTTTCCCAAAATGGTGTTAAAAGTGAAAAAGAGGACGAATGGACAGAAGAAGGTACGTGCTGCCTTTTTCTTTGCTGCTTTCTGTTGCAGATATGGACGCTGGTTTTGGAGCCTGCGTCAGCCGCACTCTGATAAAAGAATAGCCTTTGAGGTACGCAGCACGATATGAACTGAACGAATTAAGGCTCGCTTTTCAAAAATCCCAAAAGGTTGCTGATTTTTCTTTTGGGGGGGGGGGGGGTCGATAGGGCCTCTACATGGAGTTTCGGTACAAAAAGAGCATTGTCATGTCACTCACATGTGACGGTTTTTTTATTAGTCGTCGAGTTTATTAGACAATTTTTATTGTGGTGTTGTTTGATCCTCTTTATTTTTTGCTCTTTATAAATTCACTTATTACGATTTAATTGTTACTTTGATAACTACTCAATAATCACCAAATATTTTAAATTTTAATTAAATTTTCATAACTCATTTTCATTCATTCTAAATTCCTTTTATAAATTGCAAAAATAAAGAGTTTCAGACAAACTCTGAATCTCGATTTGGTTATATAGAAAAAATTGTTTCATTTGGGTGGATTCCTTTTGGTGTGAGGTGTGTATAAAAATCATCTCCAACCAAATGTTTACACACGTGGTAATAAATTATTAGAGAAGCCTATTTATAGTGGACACTCAGTATGTGGGGTCACGCAATTATCTCAGTAATCTCTCCATGTGTGTGTATAACAGGATAATCCCAACCACAATCTGACGGGAGATCATTACTGAATTCTTTTAGAATTAATTCTCAATTCATTTTCAATCATACATTCTTTAAAAAAATATTTTTCATAATTCCCCATACTGTTTTTTAGCCACATCTTCTCTTACAAAAAAAAAAAAAAAGGAAAACCACTTTTTACAACTTCAACACTCCAAAAATCTATTTCATACACACTGTTCCTAACCCATTTTACTTTTATTAGTATTTGTTCTTTATAGTTAGAATTCTAGCTTTTAACGCCACGTGATATGGGAGGTTTTGGAAAGTGAGTTTTCGAAAGTGACTCATTGTTTGAAATGTGTGGTAAAAAGGTAGAGAGAAATTATATAGAATTATGAAAATGTGAGAATATGTGTAACATTCCGCAAAAAATTAATAATAAATTCGGTGAAGCGATAAATATTTTAACAACTATAGGAATGAATACTTTTTTTTTGTTTTTTTATTTATGTCCTAAGATTGAAAGTTATTACTCAAATAGATGAATAACTAAGAATTGGCCAAATTATCCTATTTAATATATGGTGCTAGCTTTGCCAAGTTAGTAAGACATTTATCATTTTTACAATTTGAAATGTGCTAGTTTTGCCAAATTAATAAGACACTTGTCATTTTTACAATTTGAAATGTGCTAGTTTTTCCAACTTATTAAGACACTTGTCATTTTTGCCATTTGTGAATTTCAATTGAAATTTAACAACAATTAATTCTAAACATCTATAAAAAAGATCAAACACCAAAAGAAATTCGTCCAAAATTCAAGAAAACCATAAAACACCAATTAAAACTTTAACATGTTATCTACATTATATAATTTATTTACATATAATTTACATTATGTAATTTATTAATATTATTTACATTATGTAATTTATTAATAATAATACTTAATTAATGCTAACATTTACAAGTTTATATCTATTAGGCATTTTATCAAACACATGGTGTGAAACAATTTCCACCTTTATAAAAACCCTAAAAATTCATACAATCTAACTAATCATGTGAACCCACAACAATGTCAACACATATTCAACAAATAATGTCCCATAGGCCTTCAAAAAATCCACAAATCTCTATTTACTAAACATATACAAACTAAAAAAAATTTATTCCTTAAATTGTAAACAAATACCCACAACATTGCAAATTAAATTACAAGAAGAGAATATTTACCTTCAAAATGCTACGAAAAAATGGATGATAAACCACTAAAATTGGAGAGAAGTTCGAATGGCGAAAATACAACACCACCTCACCGTGACCGCACCGCCTCCGGTTGCCGTCTCGATCGCCGGCTGCCAAGTCTTAACAAGGTAACACCTTTGGGTAGAAGTGACCGGACGGAGATTAATGGGATTTGGAACCAAGGAGAGCTTCGGCAGAAAGAATCGGTAAACGCGTAGAAAGTTTCGAAGGGCAATGAGCGAAAAATAAGAGAGAGGGAAATTAAATCTGAAGGTTATAGACATCGGTTTCTACTCGAAACCGACGCCTATAACATATAGGTGTCGGTTCCTTGAAGGAACCGACGCCTATTATTTACAATAGGCGTCGGTTCCTTTTATTTATTATAGGCGTCGGTTGTAACTCTACAACCGACGCCTATAATTTCAGCGGACATTACACGTCGGTTCTTAAGAGGAACCGATGTGTATTCTTTGAAGTTTTATTTCAAAATTGCCACCGCGTCTTGTATAGGCGGTGTTCATTACAAAAACCGACGTGTAATGTAGATTTTTATTTCAAATTCTGTAATAATGTCATGTAATTCAAACTCATTAGTCAAATGTGAAATATATCTAACCAAAATGTAATGTGTAGATAGAGTTTCAAAATATAAATATTAAATTAAATGGTTCAAAGGAAAAACATAACAATAAGAAAAAGTATAATAAATGAACCTATACTTTTTTATTAATTCTTATTTTTTCTTTCCTTTACAGGCAATAAAACTCGATAGTATAATCTATATTAGTTTCATACCCGTACATTTACAGTATGTTTAACATTTGTGCGTTTCATGGACATATTATGCTGAGAAAGTAAAATATAATATATTAAGAGAACATAAAATCATGAAATTATACAATCAGATATAGTAAAATTGATTAAAATGTAATATGTAGATAGAGTTCTGAAATAAAAATATTAAATTAATATGTACATAGAGTTTCAAAATAAAAATATTAAATTAATTGATTAAAAGTAAAAACATAACAATAAGAAAAAGTATAATAAATGAACCAATAATTTTTTTATTAATTCTTATTTTTTATTTCCTTTAAAGGCGATAAAATCCGATAATATAATCTATATTAGTTTCACACCCGTACATTTATGGACTAATATGTTTAACACTCGTGTATCTCACGAATATATTATGTTGGGAAAGTAAAATATAATATATTAAGAAAACATAAAATTTTGAAATTATACAATCGGACATAGTAAAATTGATTAAAATGTAATATGTAGATGGAGTTCTGAAATAAAAATATTAAATTAATATATAGATAGAGTCAATAAAAATATTAAATATAATATGCAAATAGAGTTCTAAAATAAAAATATTAAATTAATATATAGACACAGTTTTAAAATAAAAATAGTAAATTAATTGATTAAAAGGAAAAGTATAACAGTAAAGAAAAGTATAATAATAATGGAATAATAACATCATCAATTGATTTTTTAAGAGAACCAAACAATAAATGGGAAAATCATTTTTAATTGAGCCCACAATCAAATTGAGCCAGACAAACTGTTGATTAAATATATATATATATATTAACAATGTGTATTTGGCAAATTAGAGATAGAGAGAGAAGCATAGTGATTGGATAAACTAGTACTTGATATTATCATAGAATATGTCATGAGATCACATTTTATATGATAATGTCAAGTATTTAATGTATCAAATAAACACATTTTTTTGGCAATCGTCAAATTACTACATGATTATCACAATGTATTGGAGATGCTTTTATAGTGAAAAATAAGTTGTGGAGAACGAGATGTTTAGTTAAATCAATCACATTCACATACTTCATAAAATCTGTATAAACTGCACAAATATCCACAATTCAAATTCACTTATTATTTCTCATTATTTCACATTTGTGTTTGCAAACGGGCAGTTGAGATGTTTAAATTCATTCGTTTTAAGTAAAAGTTATATGAATTTTTTACTGGTTACTTTCACATTTCGTATGCAAACTTTCAACTTTGACACAATTTTGTCTTCCTATGTTTTATATCCAACCTTTTCAAGAAACACGTGAATTTTTGAAAGGTTGGAAACAAAAACGGAGGAAAAACAAGGAATAATGACAAAATTGTGTCAAAATTGAAAATTAGATGACAAAATGTGAAACTTACCCTCTTTTAATACCAAAATTAACTTTGTTGTTAAACTTAAAAGCAAATTTAGCAACTTCATAGTAAAATATATTTTTCTAAGGCCCTTATGAGTGTGACACTCGAATGTTCTATGTGATTATATGCATTTGCCTAACGTACTTATATGTTACCACATGAAACACTGGTGTCATAAATTGACACGCATATATGTGTTATAAAATTTCCACCTGGTTCAATTACTATCTTTTTATTTGAAAAGATTCTATTTTACTATTTGCATCATATAAGAATATTTCCGAAGTTAGGAGATCCCCTCATTTGTAAATAATGTAAATGAAAAGGGGGAATAAAGCGATGAAAATAATTTCATTTATTGTAACGCCATACAAAAGGAAAAGAAACAAGAGGATTCAAGCAGCAGCCGAGAAAGAAAGCCTAATTAAAAATTGAAAACAGTTTCAATTCATCGTCATTAAGCTATACAAATTAATGAAAACAGTTTCAATTCATCGTCATTAAGCCATACAAATTACAAAGCAAGAAACCAGAAAGGAATTCAGGTAAGATACAAGAATGAACACAACGAAGATAAGAAACACATGAAAAGGAAACATAAAGTGGATAAAAGAATTTACCATTGTGATTTGTGAATTCAATTACTTGTGAATTCAATTACTTGGGTTGATAACAGAATATATTTTACTTCTGAATAGAGTTCAAATTTCATAGCCGGTGCATTGCTTCAAGCAAGATGGATGTTAAATGTTCTTAATTTTTTGGAGGGCACGAGTTCTTCACATGTTTGGGAAATTTGATTTTACACTTGAAATTTTGGCTATGTTGTTTTGTTTAAGGATTTTTTCCCCCAATTTTTAGTTAGAGTGTAAGTTTGCTAGCCCTTTTTTTTTTTTGAGAAAGTAAGTTTGTTAGCTTAGTTGGCATGTTTTTACGATATTACGTGGTGTGTAAGATTTTCACCCGCCACATGTAACATTCCATTAATTAATATAGACGGAAGGAAGACGGGTGATGGATGAGTAAGAATTTGTATAGACGAAAATGAGTAATGTTTTAATGTTTGGCGAGTAAATATAAATAAAAGGTAAAGTTTAACTAGCATTAAAGAAATTTATTCCTACATACTTTCTCCGTCCCACAAAGATATTCTCATTCTATTTTTTACATAGATTAAGAAAGCTTAATTAATATTATTGGAAATATACAATTTAAGAATATATTTCATAATATATCTTTTGATTTATTTAATATTTCACTTTAGATCTTTTTTTATCGTTAATTACCCTACATAATAAATAGGTGTATTTTAGAAAACTAAAAAGTTAAATAAAGAAAGCAGAATATAATTTAGGACGGATAGAAGAGGAATAAAGAAATATCTTTTTGCCACGGAAGGAGTAATTGATATGCATTAATTTCAATTGCCTAATAATGATTTTATATTGCCTTTTTTTCCTTGAATATTATAACGGCAACAACAACATATATTTGGGCACTTATGATTTCAAAAATTTTCAAATTCAAAGAATTAATACTCATAAATGTGAGTCTCATTCACCCGCCTACACCACCAGACATCTGACATAGCGGTTTTTAATTGGTCACTGCATGTGGGTTGTCTCAATGAAGAGCTGCAACGTCGGATGTCTGGCGGTATAGCCTGTCAGACGTTTGGCGTGTGATCGTTTTCACATTAGATATTGCTCTCCGTAAAAGGATAATCATACTACCACCGTTTCACAAAAATAGTCTAATTTCAATTTCCATAAATATTAAGGAAAGTGCAATTAATAGTGTTAGAAAAATAAAACCTAATATCATTTCGTTAATATACCACTGCATTTATTAAATATTCTACTTTAAATAATACTATTTTATTCATTACAATGCACGTTAAATAGGGAGAAAAATGATATTCTAACTACATTTTTAAAAAGAAAGTGAACTATATTTTGGGACGGATAAAAATTGAAAATTGGACAATGTTTATGCGAAAGAGATAGTATTATTTTTTAAAAATTTTTTTAGCAATTATTAATTTCATGAAATTCTCAAAATAAAAATAATTGTTAAAAGAAGGCGAAACCAAAAAGGAAAATCGAAGAAGTGATCAACTAAAAGTTAGTTCATCATAAATCCATGGCAATTATGCATTTCAATCTTCAAAGTTACAAATAATAGTAGATTGAAATTACTAATCAAGGAGCCAGACTCATGTGGTATGATAGTTGTTAACAGTGGGTTTTGACGTAGACCCAAGTCAACAATGAAAGTGTGATGGTGGGTGAGGTAGGATTAGGATTTCTTATCGGAGAGAGGTCCGACGTGAATGTGTGAATGAGGGAAGTTTGATCAGGAAACGAGTTCATGAACAAATGAGTGTAATGCAATAATTCTCTCTTTAAATTCTATATTTAGGCAAACAAAAAATGTCCCCTTTCATGATACCCCAACACCCATATTTATAGGTGAGACCCGGGGCGCTTTAGGAATTCTATACACTCTATTCAGACACAAGCTTAGTTCGACTATACTAAGTATAGTGTCAGTTTGATCTTGTCTAGATAACTAACTAATTGCCAACACCTTTACCATGTGCTTTACGCGCGTGTCGTCACCATCCTTAGTAATTTGAGCCAAACAGGAAGATCCAGGTCAACGAGTCCAGATAAGTCGCTAAATGCTGATCCCAAATCCTACCTTATGAGATCGGAAGAGCGTCGTGTACCAATCAACAAGAAGAAGAACCGGATCGGCCAAAAGAAACCGATCTTGGTCTTGACACCCATACGTCTGAGTCACCTCTGTGGCAAATTAGTATCGACACTTGCCCCCATTGTTTGCCGTAAATTGAGTCCGGCCTGCCGAATATATGTAAACGATGTTCCTGAAGATGAGCCAGAATGGGTGGCTGTCATTTCAGTTTTTTACATCAGTCTGCTGATTTGGTCAATGACCTTCGACACGTGGCGCATAAGGATTAGTTTGTCAGATCGTTGATTTGCGTTTTGGCAACATCCAGACATATTTAATGATGGTACTATGCGGTTTGAGAAGCATCTCTTTGTATTCCGCGTCTGCTCACTATATATAGGGATCATTTTTACACCGCCCCATAGTTCTTTTTCAAAGTTTTCTCTGCAAAATTTCTCTCTCTAGACGATCCGATGTTCTGTTCGTCCCTCTCCGCACAAGGGTTTTGTTCGGCCTAAGTTAGGTAAACTTTCTTCCCTCCTTTTCATGTTTATTTTTTCAAGAAGCCATGTCAAAGATCAAAATCAAATACTCTCGCCCGTCATCCCGTCGAGAGACATCGGAAGGTATCGGTGATGCTAGGGTCAAGGAAAATGCCGATACGGATCCGCAGAATGAAAGGACTGCTAGGTCAGACACTCGTATGGTAGGTGAGGATGAACTCTGCTACAGTCAAGAGAAGGTATACGAAACGGAGTATGGCAGCATAGGTTTTGTAACACCTTCCGAAATTTCAAAAATCCCATGGTGGCATTTTTGGGATAATACTCAATTATAAGCAATCGGTTAATGAATTTGGTAATCAGACAATTAGTTGTAGCATTATACATGGAATTAAGGATACTTTGAATTGCTTTGGCAAGGATAAAATGATTGCTTGAATTTATATCGACTATATTCATTGAATGACAAAGTCAAATCGAGTAGCAAGTTTGGAACCAAAGCATGCTTAAACAAAAAATGCGACACTTACATTAGTATAGTTGAAAGTACAAGGACTCAATTATGGAGCATATTAAGTTGAAGGATTTATTAGGCAATAAATAGAAAAATCTAAGGGAACTTGGATAGTTTGGAATTCCGCACATGAATTAAATCCAAAAACACTTGGCATTTTGATTTGATGAAAATGATTCTTAGGCTTCCAATTGTACTCATTTCTATTGGGCATTTATAAATTATCCGGGACAAGTGGAAACTTTTTCATTGGTGGAATCCAAAGATTTTTAGAAAAGAAATAAGAAATTCATTCATAAATATTTCTAGCCTTAGAACACCATCAAAAGACTTCCAAAGCACTCATTTTTTCTCTCAAACAAGGCTCTCTTCATATACATATCAAATCTTTACTTAAGGAGCTACTTTGCCAAAGGAAAATACAAGGATCTAAAGGTACTTTTCACCCACAAACATCCAATAATCTTTAAAAGAGCAAAGGTAAGGTGAGTAACCAATATTTAGGTTCCATTAACATGCATGTATTTTAAGAAAAAAACAACTGTTTGGATGGCATATTATGACAATGAGTGGCATGTTTTCTTGTACATGACCCGTTTTGTATTGATGATGCTTTGAATTGTTCCAGCACTATGACTTATCCAGTGATCCCGGGATAAGGAAAACTAGTGTGATGTTTGATTTGAATTGTTAATGTTAATTGATTGAAAATTCGGTAAAGGTCAACCGAAGTTAATTGTGGATCCACTTATTATTGAATTGCTATGGCCAATCTTGGCATTTGGAAGGCATTAATACTCGCCATGGGTAATAGGTAATTCTAGTGCTTGGGCCCTAAAATGCATTTAAGAAAGTTTATGCATATTCATGCTTCTTGAATTTGTGAAAGAAATTATTATTATAACTTTGTGGCAACCTAAATATTGTGTTACTCACGGGGTACCTTGTACTCACTTAGAGATTAATTACTTGTTTTGTAGATGATAAATCAAAAGATCCATGAAAAGCAAGCCGATGAGTGGAGGCTTTCTCGGGATGCAAGTGAGATTATGCATGCAGTAGAAACCGACGTTTGGGCATACTACAAGGATACACAGGTATTCCTAATGTATATAGGGACATCTTATGAATTTACTTATATTGTGCCTGCAGTCTTACGTACCTATACTATGATGAAATTTGGAAAGACAAACCCATGTTCTTATAATGTAATAGTCTAGTGAATGTGCTCTTCCGATCTGTGGTATAAATATAAGTATAAACATATGTATATATGAATAAGAAAGGAACATGGTATGTAATCGTATAGGAAAAACTTTTGCTTAGTTTGAAAGCCTCATTTTCCATTAAGAGGCCTCCCAATTTCTTGTACGGTTAATAATAAATAAAATAGTTTTATATAGTTGATTGTGAGCATTTATTTTGATATTTACTTTGAACAAGCTTACTCTTGCCTACTCTAAACAAACAATTATGATTCATGAGCCAAATGAAATTGAAGAATTAAAAGAAACATCATAATGAGTTTTATGAAAAATTTAAAAACTTATCGAATTAGTGCGTCACGCCCCTTTTTAGTACTTTTAACTATTTTGAAATGATAGGATCTTCTGGCAATGTACAAAGAAACTACTTATTCATTTATGGAGAAATAACGAGGGCCTAATAGGTTTTGACAAAAAACTTCCGCCAGTTTGTATGGCCTTACGTTGTCTCGAGTGTCGATCCTAATGGAGAGGATCCCATACAAGCAAGTGAGGTTGTTCCATTACTAGAAAACCCATTCGATGATGTTCCTCTTCACGCCATTCAGAGGCAGAGACCATCCGTGGATGGTTTCGAACCCTCTTCGTCAAATCCCGGTCCAATACCAGAAAATATTCCTTGGGCAACTATCGGTCTACGATCTTGAGTGAAGGTATCTCAACTTACGACTTGGCATCAGGATTATGATGTGCCTGATAACGTCAGTTTCATCATCCTTCAACTCGAAGAGGAAATGCACAACCCCCTATCCTGGTATATGGCATGCACTAGAGGCATGCTGGATGCCGGCCTAAGATTTCCGCTCCCTCACATCATCACTGATTTCTTTCACTACTTCCAGATGGCTCCGGTCTAAGTGACGCCCAACGGTTGGAGGAAGATTCTTGGATTCATCATTCTTTGGTAGGACCTGGAGGAGCCGATGCCATTAGCAAGAGTTTTCAGTTATTTCTACGAATGTAAGAGGCATAGTGCCGGACTGGGCTTCTATTATGCAATTGTTCATCAAGGTCTTCGTAATCCAATCAGAAATCTACCAGACTCAATAAAGAACAGGCATCGCGATAGGTTTTGGGTCGCTAGAGAGTAGCGATCAGACGTGTGCTCTTCCGATCTCGACTTCGCTGTGCCCGAGAAATTTATAATTTATAATGAGTCGTTTTCAGATCGTGACTTTCAGATGACCGTTTTTTAACTTTCTCTTAACGTTTCTCTCTTTCGTAGGGAACATCAGGCACAACTGAACTGAAGAGCTTGAAGATAAATTCATCCAACTGTTAGGGGACAGACACAAAGGGATCCACTATAGAGATCTCCTGACTAAAGAGAATCTATTTAAAGCCGGACTCACCACATCACTTGACTTCGGCCTCTGTCTGACCCTGATTCGGAGACAACCAGCTATAATCATTTTGCCATAGAATTTTTATGAATATTGCTCATGTAATAGTGGAAACATAGCTCCATCTTTTACTCCTAACGAATCTACTACATGTAGGGGACGACATCGAATACCGTCCCTCTAAGAAAGGAAAGGGTAGGGAACAGACCAACCCAAACTCGCAAGAAGAAATATAAGCCACATCTGCTCTCTGTGCTAAAAAGGTGAAATCTAACAATCCAAACCACGCCAGAAAAACACTTCTGAAAGGGTCTTTTGCTGGTCCGGCTCCCTCTCCTGCAGACCTAAAAAAATGCCCCTCTAGTCAAAGCAAGGCTCTCCTGCTAAAAAAGAGCCAGATATCTGGCCATGAGGTCCTCAAGGGCGACGCTGACCAAGCCGCTACCTCTTCAGGCAGCAAGAATGATCAAAACTGTTATTATCTGCCTGTGTACGAGCCTAAAACGGCTAAGTTCGCTAAAAAGAAAAGCAAACTGCTGAGAATTTACAGGGATACCAAGTCTATAGCAGTTCCATGTCCAGTGGATCTGGAAAGCCTGCCAACCAGCACGAGAAGGGCAGTTGAGGTGGTTGCTCGAAGTTGGACGAGAAAGGATGAGTAGCAGTTTGAAGGAATGGACGCGATGGAGGCTGTCAATTCGACATCATCTGTGGCAAGCCAACTATTCACGATTCTGGCACATCCATGATCCAAAGTCAAGCACGTTGTGGACAACACTGAGAGGCTGTAAGAAGAGACTGACAAATGACAGGCCGAGCTGGCAGACTTGAAGAAGAGGCTAAAGAGAACAGAACACGCCTATGAAGCTGAGAAGGCTAGTCGGCTGAATGACATCCGAAACCACACCTCCAACATTCAGGTTATGGAAAAAAAACTATCGGTCAAACATTGATCAGCTTTAGGCCGAGCTCACTCAGGCTAAAGAAGCGGCTCAAGAGGGTTTTGCTTCGCGTGTCAGAGCCTTTCACAAATCAAAGCTTTATGAGGCTGATCATAACTCTGATCTTAGCCTCTTGGAGAGGAAATTTGAAGAACTGAAGGCCTAACACGAGCTCAACTTTGCGGCTCAGAAAGAAGCTGATCCTGATATCATGATTGAGGAGGAGGAGCCAGAAGAGGAAATGGTTCAAGAAGACACTGACGTCTGAACTCCTGTCATTAATATTTAAAGTGATGCCGAAGGTAGACAGTCAGGGGATGCTTCTTTAGAGATCCGATCAGAGCAGCCGACACAGACAGCCTTTCCAGCTATTGGAGATAACGGTTCTGAATAGACTTTGCCATCCTTTCAATTTGCTCGTTTGTGTCTTATTTTGTCATTGTCTAGCCCGATCCGGGATTTTCTTTATCTATATCTTATTTCGCTTTAGTCTAACCTGATTTGGGATTTGTTTTACTATTCGATTAAATCATGAATATCATATCTTCATTCTGAACTTGCATGCCTTACCCGATTTTCAATCACAAATTTTGTGAGCTAGGAACGGAAGAAACACTTATTAGTCCAAATTGGGCCCAAAATAAAATTTCAGCCTCATCTGAAACATTTAAACACTGACATTTAAACACTGCGTATCAAATCATAAATATCATCTTTTCATCCCAAACTTGTATGCCTTACCCGATTTTCAATCACAAATTTTCTGAGCTGGGAATGGAAGAAACAAGCATCAGTCCGAACCGGGCCCAAAATAAAATTTTAGCATGGTCTAAAACATTTAAACAATGAGTATCAAAGTTTTGCAACGATGCTTCTTGTGTATGCTTCTTGTGTGTCCTTCATCCATACTTTGACCCAATCTGAGGTCAGCTTCGGATAACTTAGCATAGATTTCAGTCATCTAAAAGGAACATATGGATTCGCACGAACTAAGGCCGTTAAAATTTGTTATATTTTGTGACTTCCTAATCGGCTATATCCGACCGATCTAGAAACTTCTCTCAGACATGTATTTGAGAGGTTCAATGGATGTCGTCTAGATCGGCCATATTTTTCCAATCTGACAATGTTGTTTTTGTTCCTTGAGCCTCGTTTTGGTATGTTGACCTGATCGGCCTATATAGTCTGACTAGGACTCTTTATCGTATAACCAAGTTGTTATCTATGAGCCAAAATCAGAGGCTTGACCTGGGAGTTAAGCTTCCTTGATTCAGGCCATGGAGTCTTTTTGTGTTATTTGGGGCGTTTTTTACCCAGTGGCGAGCTGAGCTAGCCTAGGGAATTGAGTATCCCTAATTAGGCTCATCGAGCCTTTTTGTATGGTCTGGGGTGACTTTTGCCCCAGTGATGGGCTGAATCAACCTAGAGAATTGAGTTTCCCTGATTGGGCTCGTGGAGCCTTTTTGTATAGTCTGGGGCGTTCTTACCCCAGTGGTGGGCTGAGCCAGCTTAGGGAATTGAGTTTCCCTGATTGTGAGATCCATTCGACAAATAACATTATAAGATATAGCGAAGACTTTATTGAAAGTGGTAAAGCAGGTCAAATATGCGTGAGTTATGATTATATCAGATCAAATATACTGATAGTTTTTTTCAGATGTTCCGTATTCCAAGGATGCGCTAGGTGTTTCCCATTCAAATGCTCCAGTCTATAAGCTTCGTTAGGTAGAACCTCAGTGATATGCAGCGGACCCTCCCACAGCTTTTACAAAGCGCCCGGAGTGGGATGTACTTTTTTGAGAACCAGCTCCCCAAGTCGAATTTTTTGAGTTTGACTTTGTGGTTGTAATACCTGGCATTTCACTGTTTGTAGGTGGCATTCTTGAGATCAGCCATGAGTCGCTTCTCATCGAGGAAGTCCAACTCATGTAAGAGCATACGATCATTCTCCTCTGGGTCATGATGTTGGACGCGATAGGATGAAATACCAATTTCTAGTAGGATCACTGTCTCAGTGCCATATGCTATGGAGAAAGGGGTTTCTCATGTTGCAATTCGATGAGTAGTGTGGTAAGACCAGAGTATAGATGGGAGTTCATCGGCCCATGCTCCTTTTAGCTCCTCCAATCTGGTTTTTAAGGTCTGCTTGATAACTTTATTCACAGTCTTTACCTGACTGTTCGTCTGGGATGATGCATTGTGGTATAGAAATTTTTGATCTGAAGCCATTGGCAGAATTTTTTGAATTTAGCATTGTCAAATTGTCTACCATTATCCGTGATCAGCGTGTGTGATCCCAAATCAGCAAACAATGGATTTCCAGACAAAGTCTATTGTTTTTTGTTATGTGATTTTAGACAATGGTTCTGCCTCCACCCATTTGGTAAAATAATCAATTGCCACAATCGCATATTGAGTATTCCCCCTCCTCGAAGGCAAAGGTCCAAATAAATCAAGCCCCCATTGAGCAAATGCCCAAGAGGCCCGGATAGGGTTCAGTTACTGTGGGGGGACTTGTTATCGGGAATGAAGAACTGACATTCCTGGCATTAGTTCAATAGCATCTTTCTTGAGGGTAGGTCAATAATAGCCCTGTCTCAGTATTTTGAAAGCCAATGGATGTCCTCTAGAATAATTGCCACAGATTCCTTGATGGACCTCAGAGGGCATAGTCGGCTTCCCCTTTATATAAGCAGTAGAGGAATGGCTAAGAGTACCCTCTCTTGTACAATTCTCTCATATCAAGGTAAAATGGGCTGCTCTGATTCTGAGCTGGCGAGCTTTAACATTGTCATCTAGCTGGTTTCCCTCTTTTAGGTATTGAGTTATACCCTCCCTCCAATCAGGGGAGGCCAGTGTGGTATTGTTTATTGATTCAGGCTGATCAAGTGCGGATAGTTCTATTCTCCCTATCGACACACTAGTGATTTGCTCGGCTCCAACAGTTGTTGCTAATCTTGCTAGAGATCTGCTTGACTATTTTCTGACCTTAGGATCTAACGCAAATCGAAAGTTGTGAAGCTCTTGGTCTTATTTTTGACTTTTGCACAGTACTTCATCATCTGAGGTCTTTTATTCCGAAATCGCCATTGATTTGGTTCACAATCAACTGGACAAGCTTGGCAACCCACATTGACTCTGCAAGTCTCAGGGCTGCAAGCAAGGCCTCATATTCTGCCTCATTGTTCATAGTGGAGAATATTAAACGATAGGCCTGATATTTTATCTGATGATCTGGTCCGACCAGTACCACCCCGGCTCCTGAACATGATTTTGTTGCAAAACCATCAACAAACATCTCCCATTGTTCGCCTTGATCGGCAACTAGCTCAATATGCGGACTGAACTCGGCCACAAAATCTGCCACCGCATGACCCTTTGTTGCCGCCCTAGGTTTAAATAGAATATCGAACTGCAGGGGATTCGACTGACCATTTCATTAACCTTTCTGAGATGTCCGGTCTCTGTAAGGGTTATTGCAGGGGATAGTTCGTTAGAACCTCCACTTGATATTGCAAAAAGCATGGATGCAACTTTCAAGTTGAGATCAGTAATGTGTAAACCAATTTTTCCATAGATGGGTATCAGAATTCTGCATTTTTTAATGCTTGACTAATGTAATAGACGGGTCGCTGAACTCCATTCTCCATTCTGACCATGGCCGAACTTACTGCAGTTTCTGATACAGCTAGATACAATGTCAAAACATGACTCTCTCTCGGCTTTAACAGGATCGGAGGGGCGGCCATAAACTGGTTGAGGGATCGAAGGCGGCCGGTACTCTTCCGTCTAGTAGAAATCCTTGTTCCCACGTAGAGCATCAAAGAACGACTTACACTTATCGGTAGAGCGGGCAATAAAATGGCCTAGGGCTATTGCCCTTCCTGTCAGCTTCTGTATTTCCTTTGACTTGGACGGCGGTCTTATATTCACTAGAGCTTGAATTTTGTCAGGATTGGCTTCAGCGTCCTGTTGGTTTACCATATAGCCTCGAAACTTCCCAAAGGCAACGCCGAACGAACACTTCTAAGGATTTAATTTCATTTTGTATGCTCGAAGGATATCCAACATCTCCTGTAGATGGGTGATGTGATCCCCAGATCTGGCACTCTTTACCAACATATCATCGACGTACACTTCCGTCGATTTCCCAATCTGTGAGGCAAACATCTTGTTGACTAACCTCTGATAGGTTGTCCCAATATTCTTCAACCCAAAAGGCATCATGGGTAACAATGCAAACCACGATCAGTGATGAAAGAGGTATGCTCTTGGTCGGGATCATGTAGGGGGATCTGATTATAACTGGAGTAGGCATCCATGAAGCTTAATAGCTCGTGCCCAATAGTTGTATCCACCATCTGATCACTTTGTGGAAGAGAGAAGCTATCTTGAGACAAGCGTTGTTGAGCTCGGTGAAATCTATACACAGGCGCCAAGAACCATTGCTCTTCTTTACCAAGACAGGGTTAGCGACCCACACTGGGTAGGTCGCATCCTGAATAAATCAGTTACCCAGTAACTTGACGATCTCCTTTGCTAGCGCTTCATACCTTTTCCCATTGAGAGGCCGGTGCTTTTGCCACTTAGGCTTCATTGTCGGGTCAACATTCAGCAGGTGACATAAAAGTTCCGCCAATATCCCCCCATATCATTATGGGACCAAGCGAATATATCCAAATTGCACTTCAGGAAAGATATAAGATCTGTCCTTATCGGTTCCTTCAGTTCAGCCCCAATTCCCAGCTGAATTTCTGGGCATGTTTAATCCAAAGGGATTTGCACCAACGCCTTAGTGGGTTCAGCCCTAGTTTCTTGCGGTTCGATCCTCAGGTCTAAGGGATCACCTGTAAGTTCCTATTCATTCTTGCTCTTGAGCATCACTACCTGTCTCGGGATAACATCCAAATTGCACTCCCACACCATCTTTTGATTCCCTCAGACTATTCTGACTCTAGAAGTTGTGGGAAATTTCATCAAGTAATGGTAGATGGAGGTAGCTGCTTTAAACTCGGATAATATCGGATGACCAGGTATAGCATTATAATTGGAGTCGACGTCGATCACAACAAAATCAGCCAAAGTTCGTCGTACCTGAGGTTTGTCGCCAAGCGCAACCATCAATATGACCTGGCCCTTTGGAGTGACTGACTGTCCCGTGAAGTCTTCAATGGTTCCTAGGTATGATCAGAGGTCATGTTTCTTCAGACCCATTCGATTAAAGGTATGCCAAAACAGTACGTTTACCGCGCTTCCATTGTCAACTACTGTTCGATAGATCCTGATCCCGGACAACGGCATCGTCATGGGGGTGTATGACCCCTTCTGCACCAGCCTCTGTAAAACCAAAAGATTCACGTGCTATTTTTTTCTGGTGTCATTCCAAAGGTGGCCAACTGGTAGTTGGTACATACTTTTCTTAGCAAATGCCTTCCCTGGTTTTGAGAGCCTTCAATCGTCTGATTCCCGCCAACCAGCACATGAGTCTCCATAGGAGGTAATCTTGGAACCTCTGGATGTGGGGCGTTTCAAATTGGCGGGATAACCCCATGTTGGCAGGTGGCCCAGGTAGGGCCATGTATTCCCTCATGTGACCCCTTTCGATCAGCCTCTAGATCTCGCATTGTAGGTCGCGGCAACCATCTGTCCCGTGACTAATGGAGCGGTGATACTTACAATATCTGTTCAGGTCCATTTGAGCCAGATAGAACTTCGTAAGAACCCAGAGGTCGCTGCCAACAAGATGGCATCGTTTGATACTTAATCGGTGTCCATGACTTGCTTGTTAAACCGGGCTAAATAATCCTTCAGCTTCTCTTCCTTCCCCTGCTTGAAAGACAACAAGGCTTCCTTTTGGTTCATTTGGAGCTTTGATCCCACGAAATTTATGACAAACTGGGAAGATAACTCGGCCCAAGAACATATTAATCCCATCGGAAGGGCACGGAACCAGTGATGAGCACGATCTCTCAGGGTCGAGGGAAAGGCTTGACACATTATAGCTTCGTTTACGCCTTGTAGTTCCATCCAAGCGGTGAACCTGTGAATATGCGTGACCGATCATTAACCTCATCATACACGGCAATATTCGGAGCCTATCCTTTTCTCGGTTTGGATAGGCTTGGATCCAGGTGGCGAAAGGTGAAGAAGGTTGGCCCACCTGAAGAAGGGGGCTTCCAATTTGCTAACTTTCTAACTCAGCCACCCGTTTTTGTAGCTTCTCCATTTTGCTGACATTCCCCCCACTTTTCTGACGTTGACGTTTCTCTCATCACCTGGGGGATCCCTGACATACCTTTCGAAGACGGCTATTCGAGCTGGGCACGATTGTTGTGGTCGAGCCGGGGGTTGTTCCCGATGATCGGAACTAGCTTCATCCTCCTGCCGGTTAGGGCTTGGAGCCGGAGGTGGGACCTGTTGCTGTCTCAATCCGTTAAGCTCCTACTAGAAGAGTTCAACCTGAGCCTGTGAAGCTGCAATTTGAGGGTTATCCTGATTAGGATGGTTATCCTCACCCTCTTCCTGTTGATGAACTGGTGGTGGTACGGGACTTGCCTCCCAGTTGTGCCTTGCAAGTTGTTTAATTGCTATTTTTTTTTTGAATTGAAATAAACTGGATGATGATTTAGATGCTGGTATGGGCCTAACTCGTCACAAGCGAGGCCCTTTCTCTAATGCCAATTGTTGACAGTGGGTTTTGACGTGGACCCAAGTCAGCAATGAAAGTGTGATAATAGATGAGGTAGGATCAAGATTTCTTATCGGAGTGAGGTCCGACGTGAACGTGTGAACGGGAGAAGTTTGATCAGGAAACGAGTTCGAGAACAAATAAGTGTAATGCAATAATTCTCTCTCTAGATTTTATATTTAGGCAAATAAAAAATGTCCCCCTTCGTGACACCCCAACACCCATATTTATAGGTGAGACCCAGGGCGCTTTAGGAATTCTATCACTCTGTTTAGACACAAGCTTAGTTCGACTATACTAAGTACAATGTCAGTTTGATCTTGTCTGGATAACTAACTAACTGCCAACACTTTCACCGTGTGCTTCACGCGCTTGTCGTCACCATCCTTCGTAATCTGAACCGAAGAAGAAAATCCGGGTCAGCGAGTTGAGATCGGCGAGTCCGGTTCGGCCGCTAAGTGCCGATCCCAAATCCTACCTTATGTTAGCGTGGACCAATGAACAAGATGAAGAACCTGATCGGCCAAAAGGAACCGCTCCAGGTCTTGACACCCATACATCTGAGTCACCTCTGTGGCGAATCGGTATCGACAACAACATTCAAGTGGGCTTATCACACCGTAAGTTTAGGGTTCGATTCTTCCTCCTACAATCTAGTTGTAATATTAAAAAAAATACTAATCAACGATAATAATAATACTGAAAGTTAACCAACTAACTCAACCATAAATGGTTTTTTGACCCCAAAAAAAAAAATCCTCAACCATAAATGTAGCATTAAAATAACTTTTTTAGAATTTTAAACAATTTATTCAGTTTTTATGATAACTTATGTAATAATTTTTTTATTGTGTACTTATATATATTTAGAGATAATAACAAAGCGGAGAAAACCAACTCTGGCGGAAACCTAGCTTGAAAGCGTCGCGCCATCCCCGCCTCAATTGAGGATGGAATAAGGATTGGGATCGCTGTCATCCACCATTTCTCGCCCCATTTAAATTTTAGTTTGTTAATTATAACATAATATACTTCTGAAAATTTTTATATTAAATTGTAATATGTACCTTTTTTATTGTTAAATCATGTTTATATATGGTCTCACGAAATTTGGGTAACTTTCCACACATTGATCATGTTTGGTAAGTATTTATTTATTACAAAAATTAGCTATAATTAATTAGTACATATATAAATAGTAAAAGAAAAGAAAAATAAATTTTCAACCAAAAAAAAAATAGAGAGAGAAAAGAAAAGAAGAGTGAAGTAAAAATTAAAAGCAAATTTAAATCGAAAATAAATGGGGATTACTATCATTCTCGCCCGAGCCATGATTAAAACAGAATGAGTTATTACAAATTTAAATAACTTCAAGCACAAAACGTCATTAGTAAGTTGAAAATTGAGCTATAGTACATTCTTATTCATGAGTACTAATTTTGGCTTATAATCAAAGCAATCGAGATAGTACTCACTAATTATTAGATCCCATAATGGAGAAACCCACATTTTATCTGCACCGAAATAAAGTAAAAATTATTTTGAAATAAAGAAAGAGGCTTCAACATGAGCACCCACCGAAAGCAAAAAGAAACGCAAAAGTGGCATGTTTGGTACTATTACAGAAAAATAAGTAAAAGTGTAGACAAGACAAGAAAGATATAAATATAAAAATGAATAAATATGAAAGAGGATTTTTTCTTTTTTGGTTGATAATTTGCATAATATTGCTTGAAAATAATAATTTTTTAACTTATTATTACAAGGGGAGTGTGGTAAAGTAGAAGCGAACCATCATTTAAGGGTGTGTGGACTTTTTACATGTTATAGAAGCATGACCGACCTTGAAAATTTAAGTGTCATGTGCAATAAAATAGTGCCGCTTTCATTAAAATAAATCAGATTCTAATCTCAATATTTTACATTAAGGGTGCGTTTGATTACAAAGATGAATTTATTTAGAAAAAAATATTTTCTTGTTAATTGAATTACCAGTAATTAAATTTCTTAGAAAATAAATTACAAAGCGTCTGATTGAAAGTAATAATATCGAGAAAAAATGTGACAAAAAGGTGGAAAATATTTTCTTTGAAAAAATGTCAATTAAACACAACAAAAGTAAGAATTTAGGTGGAAAACCTCATTTTGCATGGAAAATCTTTACTAATCAAACACACACTAAAAGTAATCATTTTTATTATGGTTTCTTGTTTTATTAACTTGTTGACTTTATGGTATGAATAATTTTTTACCTTTGACCTTCGAAGATTAACAACAAATTTAAACTTCAAACGCATGCATTGTTTTCTATTTTTAAAATAATAAAATATATTCAAATTTTTTAACTCAATAACTTTTATTAAATCTTGTTTTAAAATGGCCAATGATTTCTATTTTTTAACAAATGACATTATCAAAATTTTAATGTTACACTTTAAAAAAAAAAGATGCCTTAGATGTGGAGGCCCTGTGCGATCGCACTACCTCCACACCCCCAAGGCCACTGTTATATAGACGTGAACACGACCATAAAGTTAAAAGAGAATAATTGTTATGAGTAGAAGAGAATAATTGTCATGAGAAAAACCATCTTTGAAAAGGAATCAGATATAATTGAAGATGTATGGCAAAAGGCTCGTTAAAAATAAAGAAATTTAGGCTAAAAAATTTTTTTTTTTACTAATATTTAACTAATACATTCAACCAAACGCGCCTTTAACATTGTCAGAAAAATAAAAACAAATTTAAAAGCTATCCCCAAATTTTTCTACCCAAAATAAGGCAGCGTCAAGTTCCGGCGAATTCTCGGGGAGATCTCCGTTCAGGTAAATTCAACTGACTCATAATTCTCCATTTACCCTTAAACTTACAGTGCACAGATAATTTCGTGCAATTTTAGCCGATGCTTTAGCATTACTTTCCCTCTAGGGTTGCCTGGCATCTAATTTGTTGTATAACTCCTCGTAAATGCTTTCAATTTAATGAAACCGGCTCGATCTTTTGATGTTTATAGTGATTTAAAATTTAGTTTAAGGATGTAAATATGTAATTGTGTTGCTGGGTAAGCTGGAGATGGAGTGAACTGAAATGTACTAAAGTTTTGAGATTTTGTGCAGTAAAATGTAAATGGGAGCTCTATCTAGAAGTTGATTTAAAAGTGTAAAATTTGTACACTTTACACTTAAAGCAGAAATTTTCAGCTTTGGCTTTCGCCTTCTAGCTACAAGAAATGGAAAATGAAATTTATTCCTAATGTGGTTTAGAGCAATTCTTCTCAAGATCAAAACCATAACTCACTTAGCAGTACAAGTTAGCAACTCAAATACATATAAAAAACTAAAAACAGAATCTGAAGTTCCCATTAATTGAAATTGATAAATTACAAGAAGGAGAAGTACAAGAAATAAAGAAAATAAAAACAAAGATGAAAGGGAAAGAAACAGATAAGGGGCAACAATAGAGAAAAGGAGAAGTGGGGGAATAATAAGTACATAGGGAAACAAAAGAGATAAAATTGAGTGTTTTCAATTCAAAGAACTCCTCTGTCTTCATGTGCCTATATGGTAGGCTTTATTGGCACTTCTACCTCCTTTATGACACTTAGAAAAAGTTTGAGCCTGAGCCCAAGAATGGCAAATAACAAGTTCACCACTTTGCAGAAACTAGGAACATAGTTTGTTTGCTGTTATTGTTGTTACCTTCTCCCAACTGCCTTTTTTTTTCATGTTTATTTATTGTTATCTTGTTCTATTGATTTACTAATTGCATTGTAAACCAATACAAATTCATACTTTTTGTCCCTTTAATGATATGTTTACTACCTTCTGGAACCTACCCTATTCATTAACAACAACACTCTTAAGGTTGTTGTGTCTGATTAAAGATGGATATACTTTCTCTAACATGTATCGTTGATCTTTAGTTAGGTATAGCATTCATCCTTTTTAAGGAGCCCAGGTGATAGGTTGGGTGTACTTCTTTTAGTAAAGGTACCAAATGGTAAATAAAGCAAGTCTGGATGGGCTAGCTAGTCACTTAAAGCACCCAGAGCTTATTCCTGCAGTAATGCATGCATACCTTTTGTTTAAGCAGTTTATGGCTTTTATACTATCTAGCCAAATGAACCATTTCGTGCACGCAGCAAAAATTCAGTGTCATGTCTGCACATGTGGTGTCTGAAATTTAGCTGTCATGGGTTTAATTTCATCAAGACGAATGACTTCCCGATTTCGTGTAATAGAACACATGTAATGAAATTCAATTTCACTTCTGTACATCTGTCTCTGAGATTCAGCTTTTGATGAAACATATAATATAGAAGCTTCTCCTTGCATGATTGTCCTCTCTGGCTTTCACAAGTTTCGTTTCATTGTTCTTCTCCAAAGGATGGCTTTGTGTCATAAATGGTTGAAGTACCAGTATTGTCAAACATTCTTTACGGCTATATGTTCTAGTCAGTCCATTTACACATGAAGAATGCATACGGTAGTACGAACTACAACACTTGAGGGTAGGAGCGAGAGTACCCAAAAAAATCTATATAGCCAGTAGATCAGTGTCTAGATCATATATGAAGTGGATAAAATGAACTTAGCACAAACAGATATAGAATGTAGTAAGCATTGTTAGCTAGCCTTTAAGTTTTGTGATAATTACATTGCATCCAGTTACGGTGAAGACTAAAGCATAAAGATATGTGCACTGTGATTTGGAGCTGAACATGGAAGGAAATATGCAAAATGAAACAGCAAAGTCTAAGGAAATAAAGTTTTAACCCTCGGATCTGTTACTTTTTTATTAATTGAACGATTAGGAGATTGTTATAAACTCTTTTCCAGTTGATGTGTTCTTTGCTAGGTTATTTGGCTGAAGAATTGTGTTGAGATGTTATTTGGAAGAGTTTATGAGTACCTTTCTCCACTTCGACTCTTGTTGTGTGTGCTTTCCAACTTTGTATTGGACATTGGCATCAAGAACCATAGAATGTTTAATTGTTTAGTGCGCAAAATGAAAATATTAACAGATATTCATGTTCCATTTTCTACATCTGAAAAGTTCTGAATCAAACTATATATATTCTACTGTGTGTAATGTGCCTGGGTCTATCACTGCCGGTGTGATATTTCTAACCCCTTGAACAAATGATAAAAAGATAAAACTCGGAAATCTTCTCTCAGTCTCAGACTTTGGATCATGCTTTCAGGGTAATATTTTGTTGTTTTATGTATTTACTTTCCTCTTATTTGCAGCATCCTCATTTGAGATTTTTCTGTTATTATTATTGCTTTTGGAAACTAAAGAATTAACTTAGCCTCTCAGAAGACACTTCTAAGTTATTGTCATGGGGGATGATATTCCAGCTATATATATATATATATATTTCCATCAATCTTCTGGAAATCTGATCTTATAACCCCCCATATGCTGCAAGCTTGACTACTTGCTTAGATAAGCGTAACTTATCTAGCCTTCAAAGAGCCAGATCCCTGCCTGTATAGTTCATGGTCTGGCAAGCTATACCTGATAACATAAAACTTCATCATTTGTGATTTACGATTGTCCTTTTGCTTGTTTATATTTATTATCTATCTTAGCCATTATTTTCGGATCATGTATCATGTTGTTGCTGAACTTTTTCTGTTTGTTGGGAATTTTGTTAGGGCATGAAAAAGTATTAGCTTGGACTTGATTGGAATATAAGTGCTGCGTAAGAGTGGATCTGGAGGAGATAGATCGGAAGAGCACCGTCTGAACTCCATGTTGATTTGGTAAGTTAGTATCGATTTAATATCCAATTACTGGTTTACCACTGGCCGGAGCAAGCCTTAGATGGAAATTTGTGAGGTTGAGTGATTGGCTATCTGATTTTAATTTCTTGTGTGTTTTTACTTTTTATCAGCAAAAAATTCAAGTTATGTTATGCTTTGTTGTGCAGACTAGGCATTCACTAGAATCGGAATTAATGCTCGCTTATTTATTTTCTGACTAATGCTCCGTATAACCTTGTCAGATTTTGCAGGGTTTGCTGCAGTAATTCATTTGGGGCCAAAAATATCTTGGTGAATTTCCTTCTCATCGCTAGTAGATATGCAACACACTGGCGTGAAGGATACCCAGCTCCGTGACAGCAACAGCCAAAAGGTCCACCCTCAACCCATGGAAGAATCAGCAAATCAGATTCCAGAAGCTATGGAAGCCCTGGTATCTAAGATTTTTACCAACATCTCGTCCCTGAAGTCTGCCTACATCCAGCTTCAAGCTGCTCATACCCCGTATGACCCAGATAAGATTCAATCTGCTGATAAACTTGTGATTTCTGAGCTGAAGAATCTCTCAGAACTCAAGCATTTCTACAGAGAGCACAACCCAAA
>CAVNYN010210034.1:0-27658 GCA_963692815.1 Nyctanthes arbor-tristis
ATATGACTCGCAATGGATACTTCTTGGGCGGCAACACCTCTTCAAATTCAAGGGTTTTCTCACTTACAGTACTTCAATTGGGGCAAGCCATGGATAGTTTCTGTGGGATGGCATCCATGATCGACTGATGGAGAATTTCAAGCTCGTCGATTCCAGCAACGATGTAGTCACTCTCTTTTCTAATTTCTACTTCCCTTTCAATTCTATAGTGGAAAACATATGCTATTATTTTTCTTAGATTTTAGAAGGTATGTGATTCATAGGTTTTATTTCTAGGCTGGTGATAATTTCTTGACTTTCTGACGATATTTGCAGCAACGGTGCTGAAAATGGAGGATTCTAAAGAAAATTAGTTTAATTGATGTGTTTCCTGTGGTTTCTTTCTTGAATAGATAGTTTGATCTTAGTATCTATTGCTATGACTTGGTATGTGCAGCTGGGAGTATTTACATGAAGAATATATATATATATATTTTTTTTGGTGTCAATACAATTCCCTCTTTTTGGCAATTAAATTGTTGTTACACCATGCTTCATTCTCATTGGACAACTGGAGACCAAGTTTTTTTTTTTTTAGATCAAGTGTATAATTTGTTTAGAAATTCCATTTTTTACATTGACAGTAATGGTGGCACGGAGATTTTAAAAATAAATAAAATATAAAATTTTATTACTTTTTTGGGACCCTGAAAGAGTTTTTTAGAGACATGTAACTTACTTTAGATCAGTGTACTTCTACTAGCAACTACGTTTCAAGTATGCCTAAAATTATTTTTCCATTTCTTTTGTGTAGTATCAATTTTTGAGTGTAAATTCTTTTCGCATTTCTACAACATTGAAGTAAGCATCTCACGTGTTTCAGCCTAATACATCGCGTTTCTACAACTTTGAATCAACATTGTTCTTTGCGGGGATAACCAAAATAACTTTTGCTTCCTCTAATTGTTTTAGGGTCTGTTCTCTGTTTGTGTTTCTGTTTTGTGTTTTCATTTTGTAAAACGTTTTCTGTTTGCTGATTTCATTTTCTGTTTTCTAATTTCCTAAAACGCGTTCTATTTGTGTTTTCTGAAAATTGATTTTCAAAATGAAAAATTAGAAAACACGTTATGTTTGATATTCTCGAAAAACAATTTTTACATAAAATATACCATAGAAATGTAACTCTACCTCTATGTCTATAATAATATGTAACAAATTGCTTATGTTACATTCTATTTCTAATTTAAACATGGCGAACAAAATATCACACACCCGTTATATAACACGTTTGGTGCAAATAGACTCTCGTGACAAATTCTATATGCCAAAATAACAGTTTCAATATCAAACTAAACATTCATTAGATGTTTGAGATATTTGTTGCTCCAAGATTTTTTTTAACATGAAACACATCCTTTTTGAGATTTGAACTTTCAATTCTACGTGCTCCGTAACCACAAATCACAAATTATAGAAATTACAAAGCAAATCTTATGACACTAATCACGTACAAGTCAAGATATAAACCAAAAGAACTGAAAGTTGTTTGATATAACAACTTCCGGTTTAGTTTTTCCTTCTCGCAATCCCTTGCTGAAATTGATGTGTGTGATTGATCTTGGGACAATGCTCTTTTCGTGACAACAAAGGAGACAACAATATCAGCACTTCGTTGCTCCAAAGAAGATGTGTCATCGACCTCCAGCACGGCTTCAACAGTAATTAACAACAGGGGCGTTGCCAGGAATTATAGAAGGGGAGCCGAAACTTGACAACCCTTAACCGAAATTCTAAAAAAAAAAATTTAAAAAATATTTTAAAGGGTAAAAAAAGAGAATTTTTTCGAAAACAGGGTAGCCGGGGATCAGGGTGGCTACCCCCCAACTACACCCGTGATTAACAAAGTGCGTCTTCTTGCCATAATGCGACATCTAGTACTGCAATATCAACAATTTCCCCCCCCCCCCTTTTGAACACATCAAGAAAACAATAACAAGTTATATGAGAAAGCCTTCCTCTGGTTGACCCGGTAAGAAGTTAAGAAAATTTGGTGCAAATGCACACACAATGCTACACTAAAATGGAGTTACTGTTCATGAATTAACAATTATTTTCCATGTAAGTGGATCAAACTCATTTGTTTAGGATATTCTACCCTTTGCAATGAATGTGCATAGTGTAATACTTGACCAAAAAGATAAGGAAAATATCTAGTTTGAACATGGTTCTATACTCATTTAGAACAGAAGTGAAAAAAATTGTACTAATCGACAGCACGTGATCTAGAGTAACCTACAAATATGCAAATGTAACACTGGCCAAAATAAGATACGATATTATAATATAGCACTGGAGTCGATATAAGCAAACATTTGATGAATTCACATGCTTCCTCTTCATTTGATGGTTTTTTCTCATGAAAACTTCATAGACCACCATCTCAAAATCATTTTGGCATATCACCAAGAAGATAAAACACTGTACTACACCAAAAATTTTCTAATCCTCTCCGTAATCGAAAGTCATAATAATACCCTATTCCACCAAAACTCTCTCATCCCCCTCAAAATCCCAAGCCGTTCAGCTTGTTATTATATTTACAGATAATTTTAGGGAAAAGAGATTTTTTTAGAATAGTTGGTTGATATTTGGGCTAAAAGGTCAAATAATGAAAAAAAGTGACGTTTCAAAAAAAAAAAAAAAAAAAAAAAGAAAGAAAGAAGAAGAAGAAGAACTCTAAGTGGGTGTCCTCAAAAAAAAAAAAAAGAAAAAAATGACCTTAAAAACCCATCAATAATCATAATTTCTTGAAGTTCATAGAAGAAACTAGACTTATGTTAGTATTAGTAAATTTGAATTATTTATTATAATTTTCCTATTTAAGCTTGAGAAATAAATGCATAAGTCAAAACTCTATCATTTATTAGGGAGGTTGAGATTTTATCATTTATTTACTATTAAATCACTGTATAATGCTGAAGATTAGTAAGTAAGATCATATTGAGTGTAGTCTTTCCTATAATCAATGGTTTGATTCCTCATTTCCGTCTCCGGTATGCTCTAATTTCCAAGAGAGAAAATTTTCCAACAGTGGGCATGAGGAACCACTGCAGAAACAAAAATAGCAGCTAACACCACAGGACATCAACCACAGAGAGAGGGTTACAACCAAAGCCAACACAAAGAAACCATGCCAACAAGGCCCCAAACACAGAAAAACAGAGATCGGAAGAGCGTCGTTAGGGAAAGAGTGTAGGCAATGGTGTAGATCATATTAAAAAAAAAAGGGGGGGGGGGTGCAAGGCTGAAGTGTTGTCCTTCCAGTACTATTCCGTTGCCAATATGATAGCAATTTTCTCAAAGTCCAATAGAATGTCGAATTATTTTCCAGATTGATTCCAGTATTCGCAAATGTTAGGAAAATCGGACGGTCGTCAAACCAAAAAAGCTAACGGTTCAAGGTCTTCAGACCGATTTTAATTAAATAATTGAAATAAATTCATTTTTACCTAAAATAATGTGGAAAAAGAACATTCGATTTTATTATTTTTTTATTTTTACCGTTTAAAAAAATGTTGAAATTTTATTCTTTTTTAAGAGCCAATATTGAAAATGTGACTTTGATAATCGAAAGGAAATCTTACATTAGTTATTTAGTGAAGAGAATTGAGAATGTATGTCTACATTAAATTATTTGGAGAAGGGTTATGCGCAATAGAGTCTTAACTTATGGGCCTTGAGCTTTCAAAAAGTTTAAAATTTTAATAGATTATTATTGAAAACAAGTTTATTGTGAACCAGTAAACCGTATCCGTCTTTATCTCACGTCGTCGAATTGTTTTTCGCAAAATTTTTTCTATGTTTTCCTTAGGTTTTTTCTATACTATATTTTATATTCATTAATGAAAAATATCATATTACGGGTAGTACCTATATTATTTTTCTTTATACGCACGTAAACGATCAAATGTTATAGTTTAAGGTCTGTTACACTACAAGAAACAAGAGCTATAGCGGCGATATTTTACGATGACGTCAGATGTCGTTGCTATAACGTTGGCTACAATGACGATTTTAAGTCGCCGCAGTAGTCGTCACCCTATACCGGTGACATCATAATGTCGTCGCTGTAAGATGTAACTACAAAGACAACAAGTGATGTCGCCGCTGTATATTGGTATCTATAGAGGCGACGTATAAAAGTCATCGCTATATTTCTTGATCTAAAATGACGACCCATAAATATCGTCTTTATATGATTGGTGGGGAAAATTTTCTGCCTTTGTTCTTATATTTAGAGATGGAAAATCGTTGTTATAGGGAAGATATTCGTCACTATAGCTACAATAATCTATATAATATATATTATAAAAGTAAAGTAATAACCAAAAGTCAAGCTAGTCCAGTTACTGAAGTACCATGTCTTTGCATTCAAGGTGCTGGGTTCGACTCCTCACATGGGTAAATAATATTTAATTAAATATGGATGGAAAAGGGCCGGGATATGGGCGGGGCGGGCTAAATAGTGGCGGGTCGGGTTAAATTTTTTGTTTTTAAAGGACCGAAACCCATCGATCATACAGCCGTGATTGTGTCGCATCTATTGGGTAGCTCCTAGATTGAGGTGATATGAGTCGCTGCTATGGATCTACTACCACGAGTTTTTAGCCGCGATATTGGCAGACGACTTTGCCACTGCTACCACACATTTGCGGCGACATATACACATTTTGCGACGACGTGAGTCGAGACTATTGGGCTTTTTCCTTGTAGTGTTAGAAATGTGACTTTGGGACCACATTGGTTATTTAGTGAAAAGAATTGAGAATGTATGACTATATTAAGATACTTGGAGAAGGGTTACGTATAATAGGGCATTGACTTATAGGCCTTGAGTTTCTAAAAAGTTCAAAATTTCAATACATTATTATTGAAAAAAAGTTTATTGTGCACCAGTGAACCGTATCTATCTTTATCTCACATCGTCAGATTGTTTTCCAGATTAGTTCTAGGATTAGTCAATTCCTAATTTTACCAATTGACTTGGTTATAACGGTTTAGTTTTTCAAACACTGATTAAATTATGTTAATATATTAAAATATTTAGTCTGTAGAAAGTGTATGTTATGAAAAATTCGATATTATTAATACATACTACAAAAGTTAAAATAAAAACAATGCAATAAATCACATGTGTATTTTGTAAAAAATGTTGGTATTCAGTCACAGACAATTTTATATCGATATTTCGAGGGTTATAAATTGAAAACGTCTGAAAATTATAATATGTGTTAAAGATGGCTAAATTATAAATTCTACTATAAATGTAGTAATACATGTATTATTCGTTCATCATTTATTCTAGCTATATTTATCGGATGTAATATATTTTCTTGTGCGTTATATACTGTAGTCTAATACAAACTCTAAAAATTTTCTTCAATATTTTTCTTAGATTTTTTTTGTGTAGACCATTTTTTATCTTCATTAATTAAAGATATCGTATTACCAGTAGCACTTATATTATTTTTCTTTATACACATATAAACAATAAAATACTATAGTTTTAATTCTTTTTTATACAATCATGTTTAATCTTCTTGAATTTTTTATATTATATGGTATTATCACATGTGCAACGCACGAGTAAATTAACTAGTATATAATAAAAGGGTGAATGAGGGAAAAAATTTGATTTCCTTTTCACCCTTGCATATTTTTTAAATTCGTCATCTGCCCTTGCACATTAATTAATTAAAAAAAAGAAAAAATTTTCTTGAATTAATGCAATGGGTGTTAGCATTTTATTTACATGTGGTCAGAATTAATTAATTACTACAGTATTAACATATGTAATTGTAGTGAAATAAGTATTGTTTCAAAAAAGAAAAAAAGAAAAAGAAATAAGTATCAATACGATTATTTATTTATTCATTATTTAATTCATGCCTTATCTTTTTTATTGTAATTCTAATCCAAATAAAAAATATTGTCTTCTTTCCATTTATTTAGTCCATTTTGCTTTCTGCAAAAGAATTAAGAAAAGTATATATTGGAAAGAAAATTCAACCCAAAAAAAAAAAATCTAAAATGCCCTTAATTAAAAGGTGTCAAACTTAATGTTTGTCATATTCCGAAAAATTAATTTTACATTTTCAAGATTAAATAGGAGTATAATTGTACATAAATGTAAAAAATAATGCTAAACGTGGAAATATGACTATTTAAATGTGAAGACTTAAAAGGAAACATGGACTAAGTAAATGGGATAGATGGAGTAGTATTTGTGGAAAGAATTTTTGAATTTACATATTGCAGCTAAAAATAGTTTGGATGAACCTAGATAACATCTGTTAAAGTGGTCACAAAATTTATATACTTCATTTGTCCCACAAAAATATTACCCTTTTATTTTTCACATAGATGAATAAAACTTAATTAAAATTATTGGAAAAGTAAAATTTAAGATTATACTAGATTTCCACTCATGCGTTGCATGGGTAGAGTTTTAGAGGAACTTAATTGTCTTTATTAGGGTTAACGTTACAAAGAAACTAAAATACATGACATGTATGTAGTTATGTGCATCATACGCTGACTAGCAGTATGTAATGAATTCTATATTTTGTATTTTAATTATTTCCAAGAACACATGTCAACTCATGTATCGAAACTAATTCTCTTCGGAGTTCATTGTAACTCTTCCTTTATGAAATAAATTTTTTTCTTAAAAAAAAAAAACTCATGTATCGAAACTCACAATACATATATTAATGTATAGAACATTAAGATTGTAGATTGCATTCATGCGACTTCATTCGAATAATAAGTACAATTTCACATACACAATTAGGTGAAGCAATTAAAAGATATTCAATCGGTAATGTGTGCACTGAACAAAAAAAAATTGAAATTAAAATTTGTTGTTTAATGAAATCCAATATTATGGGTCTCCATTACAGAATTTGACTATTCACTATGTGCAACCTATATTAAGATCAACGAATTATTAGTTGCATTTCAAACTGATATTACGAAATACATCCATGCCATACACTTTACGATTAGATAACTGAAATCCAAGACCATTAAAAGATGCCGTATAATAGAAAGGTTATAGTACATGTAATCTTTAACAATCTAAATAATAAAGAAATATGTACAAACATCGCTTGAACTCAAAGAAAAATAATCAAATATTCATTAGTTTAAATCAATAGTGGAACACAGCAATGGAAATATAATGGTTATTAAGAGTTATAAAAAGGTACGTTTAAAAAAACAATTACTACCTCCGTCCCAAAAAGATGGTCCATTTTTCCTTTTTCATCCGTATCAAAATATGTTCCAGTTGAAATATTAGTTATCTTATGTACCCATATTTAATGTGCATAATTATTAAAAAAATAGAATTATTAAAGTGGAATAATTAATAAATGAAAATGAATTATAGAGAAATGAAGTTAAAATTTACTTTTCTAATAGTATTAAATGAGCTTTTCTTAATTTATGTAAAAATAAAAAAATAAAAAAATAGAACCATCTTTTTGGGATGGGGTAGTATTATTTTTACTATTTGAAATAATAAAAGTGGAAAGAGTTTATAGAACATATGGCTATCAACCAATCAATCTTTTTTTTATAGACCAATTAATTCTTTAGAAGGTTATGTTACAGTCACCCCATATTACAAGAACTTGTGCACAAACCATTCAATTAACTATAATTGATGTCAAAAAAACTGAATCCCAATGAGTCATACACCTATTTTAGTAAACATATATGAACATTTGCAATGATGAAACTACAAATACTCTCCCACGAAACTTAACGCAAAATATAAAAAAGCAAATTTTAACTTATATTCGAGAAACTTGTAGAAAATACTCAACAATTCTTGATTTCTCCGTAGATTGTTGCTTTTTATCGACTTTACATAAATCATCCGAATTTGACATACCTTTAAAGTGATAATATAAATATCTAAATTGCAAAGTTTAATATTCTTCAAAATTATATAACTTCACAAAGTCTAGAATATTAACATCAATTTCTTCTCCATTAGATTTTTGAACACCAATGTCATTAGAGTAGCTACTCGGATCAATAGTACTTGTGCAATGCACAAAATGAACCACCAATAAATTAGAATCGAAATTACACAATAATTGTAGAGTGACAATGAAATTAGGATGTACACATACAATACCTCAAATCAACAACCTCATTTGAGCATTAAAATATCTGACTTATTTCAACTGATATAAATTTTGAAAACGTATTTAAATACAATATTTGCGGCGCTAGAATTGTTTGATTCACATTTTTATCAATAATTTGCATTAAAATTTTAATCAAAGACACAACGCATTTCGTATAATAGAAAATTTTGGATGCTAGTATTTGGGGATAATATTTGATTTGAAGAAGCAAATCAAATAAGTTTGATTTAGAAAATTATCTTTAATAGCAATCTCTTGTACGTGATAGATTCGTTGTAGTGTAAATATAAATTCAACCATAGTTTTCAATATTGACTCGGTGACTGTACTAGATTAATGGGTTTCTGATTCAACTGATGGACCATTGCTAACTCTGTTCCCAAGTCAAGTATATATGGTTAATGATAATATTTTTTTTAGTGAAAAATATGCGAGAATATTGATATATAAATGAAAATTGTTAAAAGAAAAAAAATAGTTGATACAATGGTTTGAACTACTTTGAAAGTTATTGTTTGACATGTAGGTCATGAGTTCAATCTTTTATCATTAGATTTGTAATAATATTTTTATGAAAAGTGACAACCAGGCGGGCCTTGCACGAGTTTTGATTTAGGAAAATATCTTTGATTGCAATTCCTTGTACGCAATAGAGTTGTTGTAGCTTAAACATGAACCCAACCATAGTTTTCAATATTGACTCGGTTATTCACCCAGTAACTGCTGGGTTAATGAGTTTTTGGTTCAACTAGTGTGTCATTGTTAACTCGATTGCCAATTCAAGCATATGTGGGTAATAATAATATTTTTTTGAGTTAAAGCACACGAAAATAGTAATATATAAATAAAAATTCTTAAAAAAAAAAAAGTTAGTGCGATGGTTTAAAAGTTATTTCTTAATTTGTAGATCGTGAGTTCAAGCCTTCACTATTACATTTGTAATAATTTTTTATGAAAAGTGACAACTAGTGGGTATGTCATTATAAGCAATGGTGCTGGATAGAGCTTTAGGCAGAAAAAATTAGTAAATTGTGCCCGACAATTACATCAATTGTCCCGACAACTGTGATTTAATATTTCACTTACTATTTATTGAATATTTCACTTTAATTTTTTATTATTGTTGATCACCATACACAATTAATAAGAGTATATTAGAAAACTAAAAAAATAGTCAGAGAAAGTAAAATATAATTTGAAACAGATGAAAAAGAAATAATGGATTATGCAACGGAGAGGGTATTTAAGAGTGTAACACACCGCATATGAATTGAAGTCAAAGTGGAAAATCACAATCAAATATAATTCCGCATAATTATTCAAGCATTTAGAACTCATGTATCATAAAGAAGAATAACTCATGTGTTTACTATTCTTTTAAATTTCAAAGTAAGTTGTTTTAGTCGTTTTACTCGATTTTGCTCCCATTTCTTTTTCAAACTTGATAGCTTGATAATGACTTTTTTTGAGGCATATAGAGTTCTCAAAAGTTTGCGTAAATATTTAGGGCAAATAGAATCGATCAGGTGTCAATTTTTTGTATTTGAAACTAGAGTTATTTATATATTTGACTGGTATCAACAAAAATATAAAATCAAGTACAATGCACGTGTTATATATACTAGTTAGTATAGAAGAGAACCTCTCACCAACCTTACTAACAATAACTCCAAGCAATCTGTTGACATTCATGCTTATAAGGCAGACAAGGACCCTTCTGCAAATATACTTGAACAATGATATCATAATTCATGATAGGAGTTCGTAATTTAGGATCAAAAGGTAATTGAGCTAACATTAATTTCACTACTTTCTTGTTCAACATCGAGTAAATAACAAAATGGGATCCTTGAATCCACATGTGGATTTTTAATTGGCCAAATTGATACTCTTATAGTGCAATAATTTTTTCCCACAACAGCATCAACATTCATTTCATTTCATCCTGTTGAACCTTAGTATCTATATTCCTCATTTTTGGATGAATATCCAAAGCCTCATTCGAAACGTTTCTTACACTAACATTTTGTTGACTAGAACTCAAAAATTAGGGAGTTGATTGGTTGACAAATAAAGGGACCATAGTGCAACGATTAAAGTTGTTTACTGAAGAAGAGCTTACAGGGATAATAAGAGGGGGATATAACTCTATAGAAAAACTGGTCATATCCCTTTTCATTAAGGAGCCCTATCAATGGAAACAACCACATGTATGAAACCACATGACTTGGCTATTTCTCATTAGTAGTCAGGCTCCGTGTATGGAGCTTTATATGACTCTATAGAAAAACTGGTCATGTAAGAGCCCTATTACCAATGAGAAAGAACCACATGAAATCACATGACTTGACTATTTCTCATTGATAGTAGTGCTCCGTGTATAGAACCCTATATGACTCCATAGAAAAAGTGTAATAAGAGGGATTTTGGGCAAAAGTTAGATAATGATACTTATAGTTTTAGATATAGAAAAGGCGTAATAAGAGGGATTGTCGTTCTAGTAATAATGGAGCAGTATCCATTCATTCCTTCCTTGCATTGTTTTATAGATATAGGAGTGATGTACGTATATGTTTTTTATTAGAAAATATATAAGGTTGATATGTGATGGAGGATTATTCTAAAAGGCTCATTACGTGTTTTATTAGTATAATATTAGGGTTTTATTTTCTTAATTATTTAAGTTGTTTATTTCGTAGGAAGGGAACCGTGAGATGTTTTTCAATTATTTCAGTTATTCGGCATTCTGATTAATCAACGAATAATTGAAAGTTATTACAATTCGGGTATTCGTAGAATTAGCGAATTAGATTTGAACACTTTCTGTAACATCCCTCAAAATTTTAAGTAATACAATTGGTATCTTGACGAAGATAATTGCTTGAATTGCAAGATTTTAAATTTTTACCCAATTAAACGTCCAAAATTAGAATGTGACAACGTGATTTTATTGAATTTCAGTAAGAATACAAGGTTGTCAAGGATTCAAACGTGACAATGTGAACGTCTTGAATTGTATTAATTGAAAGGTTACAAAGTTTTCCATTCAATCGAATGACAAAGGAATTGAAATACGACAAGGAGATCATATTTGAATTATTACAAAAAATTGTTATTCAAATGAATGTCAAGAATTGAAAGGTGATGATTATTGACAATGAATTGAAGTTAGAGGGTAGTTATTGACAATGATTGAATAACCACACGAGTTTTCTATTGACAAATGTAAATATTTTGACAGTGATTGAATAATCACTTAAAATGTCACAAAATACAAAGAATTGTTACTCGAACGAGCCTAGAAGCAAGAATGTGATTATTGGTTAGTATGACGTAAAGTTCAACCACCTAGTTGTAAAGCCACGATAAGTGGAAGGACTTTAAGTATTATGCATTAAAGTATTATGACTTAATTATAAGACTACTCAAAGTATAAGGACTTCTCCAACAATAAACGTATGATTCTCATTTCGCCACACTGCCTCCTGAATTGTACGGCACCAGATCGCGCCACCTATCACGTTCTGGTTGGCAGAACTCAAAGGTTTATTAAAAACAACTAAATCCTAACTATTATAAATAGGCAAAGGGGTCCAAAGGTTTCCAAACAAACTCTCAACCAACCCTATCCCTCTCCCTCTCCACGTCCCTCTCTCTCCCTTCCTCTTCTTTTACTCATGTTTTGCTTCTTATTAGTTAGTATCAAGAACTTCAAAAATAAAAGAAATTCGTCCAAATGAAGTGAGAGGAAGAAAATAGCCCTTAAAGCCTATCAAATACTTGGTTTAACACTTGCAAATGACCCTCCATCATATATATGTAAGAAATACAACTTGAAACGTCACTTTGATCGAGGAAAATAAAGGTTTTGAGAGTATTTGTCAACAACTCAAAGAATCTTTGAAAAACTCAAGCTAAAAAAGATGAGTAACTAATGCTTTGATTCCCTTTTAGCAGTCATGAAGTTTGATAAGAAAAGCATGGTTTTGATTGAAGTTTCCATGAGATGGATATGGATTTTGATACATTGAAAAGAGATATTGATTTATTGCATTTGACTCACTAGTTGCTCTACCCGTCTTGTCTTTGCTTTGTTGCCGTACTAGGTGTGACATCCCAATTTTCTCTTACGCTTCTGCTCCACGGGATAGATTAAAACATGCGGACCAATTAAATACAAACATAAGATTAAGGATTAAAGCGTTAAAAGTGGAAACAAGAAAGAAAAAAAAATGAGATGCAAAGAATTCAATTCGGTCCAGAAAGTTCCCGTGAGAATTGGACCATTTGTCTTGATATATTATATATATATATATATAAACATAAAACAAATCAAAAGAAAAACAAAAGCAAGAAGAAAAGGAAGACAAGGGCAGCGTGCTTGCTTCCACGGTGCCGAGAAGAAAAAAAATAAAAAAAGGGGAAACTTGGAGAATTGAAGAAGAAGACAAAGGAAGTATCAATATATGTAAGTGATACTCACTTGTGCCTTGATTTCATGTAAATTTTACGGTTCAATTGGTTAAGAAATTTTATGGAATTGAGTAGTTGATTATGACTTAGTTTCTATATGGTTAAGTGGTGTGAAACTATTCTTAGACAAGAAACTAGAATCATACAAAACTTAGTATGAAATATTATGTGAAGTTAGTTTATGAAATTATATTTTAAGAAGGGAAAAAAAAAAGAAAATTGAAGTGAAAAAAATGTTTTGAATGAAGTGTTATTGGGGCTTTAAAATGAAAATTCTCATGAAATTGAGTATTGGACTTATAATCTTAGTATTCATAGATTTAATTGATATGGAATGGTGAATTGGATCTAAATGGGATGGAGTTTTTATGAAGATGCATATTAAGTTGTAATTTTAATTACTACACGTTTTAGTGGCATTAAGTCGTTATTTGGCTATATAATTTGAGGTTGATGATTTAGTATAACAAATTTTAGTTGGTTAATATAAAGATGGACTTTTATATAGAGTAAGTAAATTGAAACTTTTATATAAGTTGATATTATGATTTGTGGAATATTATCATGGTAATTGAAAAATTGGTGAAGTTGAAAATAAATGTAAATAATGAATGACTTGATAATTATTAGCCAATGTAGGAATTTTGGTTTAAAGATTAAGAAATTAGTGTTAATGGTTATTTTTATTTATAGTGGATATTGGAGACTTTAATATGTAATACTATGACAAATTGTAAGATGAAGTAGAGTCTAGAATAATTATATGAAAGGAAGTATAAGATGTTAATATGGAATTCTAGAAAGGTAAGCATGTAAGTGTGAATTTAACGAAAAAGACTTAAGGTTGGAATTAGTATGTATGTGTTTCTGCCCTTCAACTTTGAATGATTATAACTGATAGTATATAATGAATTTTAACGAGATACAACTTGGAAAATGATCTTCTATGAGTCATCTATCATCCAAAATTTAAATGATGCCATTTGGAGGTCAGTAGGAGTTTTTATGACATGTTTTGTGAAAGTGGTTAGTGGGCCAGCCTAGAACAGGTTTTTAGGAGGTTGAAAAATATTTTGGTATTTCCAACGGGGTTTTCTTGGGCTCAATTTTATATATGATGAACATATATGAGTTTCCTATTTTCTTGGAGAATTTCATAGACATACAACATCGTTTTTTATTTTAAAATGGTTTTACTTGGGCATTGGGCATTGCCCAAATAGGAAAAAACTTAATGATCCTTGTTTAAGAGTTACATAAAGCCTTGATTCAATAACGGATGCAGATGTTTGAAGGAAGAGTTAAAGTGTAGAAATGATGAGTAATTATTGAGCTTTCTAATTTAGTATATAATGATGAAAGATGATTAGTTAAACTAGAAAATCTTTAACTAGTAAATAAGTTAAAAAGAAGGTAAATAGGATAAAGCAAGGATAAGTGAAAGAATTTAGTTATGTGTGTAAATTGAGGAATATAAAGGAATTAAATGTTAAGTAGACTTTTATATAATGTTACAGGAAATGGAAAAGACTAAAAAGGAAATGGAACGAGAAAAGAGCTACATTGCTACCTAGCCGGTGAGTGGAGATCTTCCTCTTCTTTCTTTCTTTTAAATGAAAGTTGAATTATACTTGAATTCACATAGACTTGAAATGTTTTATGAGGATGATGTATTTCATAAGAACTTAAAATGTTTTATAATGATGTACTTTTATGAAATTATGCTTCATGCTTTTCAGAGAAAGGTTCTATTTGAATTATGATTTACGATACATGAAAACCCTCCAAATTTGTATTCAATGTTATGAATATACCTCCTATAGGCAAAGGGGCCTATATGGCTCAAGCTGACAAAATGATAAGCCACCTACGGGCGAAGGGGCCTATGGCTCAAGCTAACCAAATGAACGCCGCCTCGGCGAAGGGGCCTATGTGCTAGCTATGGCTCAAGCTGGTTATTGTGCCGCCTAAGGCAAAGGTGTCATAAGGTACTTATGGCTCATGCTGATGTTTACGCGCGTATGACTTGATTTTATGATCATGTGATGTTGGATACTGTTTGGGGAAAATTCTATGATGATCTTGAAATGAAATGATTTGTATGATGTTTTCTAGTGGATTTCACAACGATTATTAAATGAATGATGTTCATGATATTTTTCTAGTAAATTTTATGATGATTATGAAATGAAATGATATTCATGGTAGCTCACATGTTTTCTAAATGATTTTTCTTCCAAGTAACACTTGGAGTTTGGGCAACGCATTATAGCCGAGCCTGCTATTTCAAGGATTCGAGTCGCCACATAAAATTTATTATAGGGTTTGTTGTTATTGTGATTTATATCTTGACAAGGTTAAATTTATTAGTATACATTGGGAATTCTGAGTAAAACATACTGGGTTTAGTAAAATTTCCATACATGAAGTATTGTTATTGGTGATGATGGGAATTATACTACTGTAAAGTGTATATGGGTTGATGTTGAAGTTGACGTGTTGACATTGGAAATTGACACATGTTGGTTTTGTTAATAAAATAAGGAGATGCTGTTGAAATTTTTTGAGGATCATTAGTATGTACACGAGTGACACGCCCCACCCCTAGTACCTCTAACTTACTAGAAGTGTGACATGCGCCGACGATAAATTCCAACTAAAAGCTATAATTTAACGTCAAGGCTCGTGAATATACTAGTTATTCTAGAAAAATTTCGACAGCATCTCCTTTATTTTATTAACAAAACCAACATGCATAACTTCCAATAAACACACTAACCCCACACAATATGACAAATGCCATCATTCAAGAAATCATACTTTCCACAAGAATGAATATACTAATCCAATTACCATTCACACATACTCCCAATACAATATACATTAATAATCTTAACCAGCGCAACTTTATGATTCATAAGATTGACAAATCTTATAACAATCAATTTCATTATATGGTGGCTTAATTATCAAAAATAACAGGCTTGATAATAATGCGTTGTCTAAACTCCGATTGCCACCTGAAAAGAAAATCATTTAGAAAAACATATGAGCTAACTAGCCCAGTGAGTGGAGTTTTAAATGAACATACTTTGGAAAATCATAATATAACTTTATAAAATCTCAAATGTTTAACTTTCATAATTTGAACTCAATTCCAGCATAACAAGAATATTTATAAAATCGTTACGTATTGAAAATATCATGAACATCATTTCATTCTAACAATCATCATAAAATTCATCAACTCGAATTCATCGCACATCGAAACATTTATAGAATCATTGCATTCTTGTAAGCATTATGAAAATCATTTCTTTTCAAGATCCTCATAGAACTTTCCCCAAAGAGTATCCAACATCACATGATCATGATACAAGTCATACGCATGTAGACATCAACTTGGGCCATACGTACCTTATGACCCCTTCGCCCTAGGTGGCATAACAACCAGCTTGAGCCATAGCTAACACATAGGCCCCTTCGCCTGAGCGGCGTATCATTTAGTCAGCTTGAGCCATACGCCCCTTCGCCCGTAGGCAACATATCATTTGGTCAGCTTGAGCCATATAGGCCCATTCGCCCCGTAGGCGGCATATCGTAACATTAGATACAAATTGGGGGTTTTCATACATCATAAATCATGTATCAACTCAAACATTCTTTAAAATTATGAAACATCATCTCATACAAACATTCACATGAACTTTTCTAAAGAAATATCAACTTTTATGAAATTCCATAGAAATACGTTCCTTATAGAACATTGCAAGTTTATATAAAATCAAAACATATCATAATTCATTTAAAAAGAAAAGTAGAGGTCAGACTCCACTCACCGGCTAACGCTTCCTTTCGTGTTTCATTCCCTTTGATCTTTATCATTTCCTGCAACATTATATAAAGTTCTACTTAATATCTAATCCCTTTCTAATGAACTTCTTCTATTTTAAATACTCACACTTTTACATACTTTCAACTATAGTTTCATTTCCATATTTTTCCTTCTTTTCACTTGTTTCTTTCTTTCTTAACTTACCTAATAGTTTAAAATTTATCAATCATCATGTATCCATATATAATATTCTTGCTCGATTCTATTTATCTTCTTTCTAGCTCATTTACTAGTTAAAGAGCTTCTAGTTCAACAAATTTTATCAAGATGAAATTCCCTTTTCGATTTCAAGTCCCCTTTTCATTTAAATTCTTCAAACAAGGATTTTTAAGTTTTCATAATTGGGCAATGCATATTTAAAGCCATTTGATAATCAAGAACGGTATCGTATTTTCATGAAATTCTCATAGAATGTAGGGAACTCATATAAGTTCATTATCTGTGAAATTAAGCTCAAGAAAACTACGTTAGGAATACTAAAATATTTCTTAACTTCTCCAAAAACTGTTCTCGGGTATACAATAACCACTTTCACAAAACATATCATAAAAACTCGTACCGACCTCCAAATAGCGTTATTCAAATTTTGGATGATAGAAAACTCATAGGAGATCATTTTCCAACTTGTACCTTGTTAAAATTTCACATATACCATTAGTTATGGCCTCTTAAAGTTGGAAGGGCAAAAACTTCATGCACCATAATTCCAACCTTAAGCCTTTTGTTAAATTCACACTTACATGCTTGCCTTCCTAGAATTCCATATTAACTTCTTATGCTTCCTTTCATATAATTATTCTAGACTTAATTCCATCTTAAAAAATTGTATATCACATATTAAAGTCTTAAATATCTACTAAAATAATAACACTAACCCTTCACTTTTAAACATTAATTCTTAACCTTTAATAAAATTTTCAACCATGACTTCCCTTATTTAACTCATATTCACATCATAAAATCACATAACTTAAATCTCCAATATCATATTGTAAACTTTACGAATTTATTAACGTCTTCTTGGGTCATTATTTAGTTAAACTTGTCTTTAATAATAACCTAAATACTCTCATCTTCTAACATAAAACAAAGTAACAAAAGAGAAAGCTAAATACATTTAACTTAATTTATCCCTTGATTTACCCTCAATAAACTTGTCTTTAATAATAACCTAAATACTCTCATCTTCTAACATAAAACAAAGTAACAAAAGAGAAAGCTAAATACATTTAACTTAATTTATCCCTTGATTTACCCTCAATAAACTTGTCTTTAATAATAACCTAAATACTCTCATCTTCTAACATAAAACAAAGTAACAAAAGAGAAAGCTAAATACATTTAACTTAATTTATCCCTTGATTTACCCTCAATAAACTTGTCTTTAATAATAACCTAAATACTCTCATCTTCTAACATAAAACAAAGTAACAAAAGAGAAAGCTAAATACATTTAACTTAATTTATCCCTTGATTTACCCTCAATAAACTTGTCTTTAATAATAACCTAAATACTCTCATCTTCTAACATAAAACAAAGTAACAAAAGAGAAAGCTAAATACATTTAACTTAATTTATCCCTTGATTTACCCTCAATAAACTTGTCTTTAATAATAACCTAAATACTCTCATCTTCTAACATAAAACAAAGTAACAAAAGAGAAAGCTAAATACATTTAACTTAATTTATCCCTTGATTTACCCTCAATAACACTTCATTTAAAAATTTCCAGCTTTAATTTCCCTTTCAAAATTGTAATTTCATATACTAACTTTATGTAATTCTTTTCTAACCTTCACATAATTCTAATTTCATGTCTAAGAATAAATGCCTACCATTTAAACCAATAGAAAACCAAATCAAAATCAACTACTCAATTCTCTAAAAATTTCCTTAAATCAACCTCAAAACTCTAAACCCAAAAAATCTCATATCATGTATATGCTTCAAAAATTTTCAAGTACATCTAACTTATATCAACAAATTAGTCATTTCCCTTTTTAAAATTCATAACATCAAACCATATATTCAAAACCCCAACTTAAACATAATGTAGAATTAAAGCTCTACATATCTTTTGAAATTAGGCTAAAATCATAAGACCCACATTGATCAAGAACTCACTTCTAAAATTTCATGGCTTGCTTCACCGTTGGCTTCATGTTTTTTTTTTCACGGCTCTCATCTCCGAGTCCCTTTTTTCTCTCAGTTTTCTCTTTCTTTTCTGTTTCTCACTTCTTTGCTTTCTCTTTCTATTTTATTTGTGTATATATATAATATTATATTATATGTGTATATTTATATTATAGATAGATGATGACAATTGGGTTCAATTTGCACGAGAACTTTCTGGACCCAATTTGATTCTTTACATTATTTTTTCACTTTATTACTTTAGTCTTTAATCTTATATGCGTATCTAATTGGGTCCCTATTTTCACTCTATCACATGAGACGAAAGTGTAAGGAAAAACTGGGATGTCACAACAAGCCTTGACTGTAAATTCTGACTTCTAGTTGAGATCGATAGTCCGATCTCACGTCACACTTCTAGTAAGCTAGAAGTACTGAGAGTGGGGCGTGTCACTAGGAGCCATCGAATGATACCGAAATGGGCAAAGATTAGTATAGTATTTGCTTTATAATTTTATTGCTATTGGAAATTCCGGTAGGAGTCAACTGTGATTTGATTTTGGATCCACTTAATTGTACATGGCCATGATTGAATTGATATGAATCTTGCGCACAAAACGTGTAGTACTTTAACTAGTGATAAGGCCCTCTTGTGCATCGAAAAGCTTTGTATATTTAATATTTTTCTTGAAAGTAAATCTTTTCAATGAAAGGTGAATAAAATGGTTTTATCACTCACTGAGTACTTTGTATTCACTCCTCCTTTCTACAATTTTTGTATATGATTGAAGCTATGATATTTGAAAAACAAGGCAAGCCATGAGTTGGAGCATGTTCGTGAACGGGAGTAGAATTTTGCATGTAGTTGAAACATGTTTTTGAAACGACTACGAATGCAATTATGAATTTAATACCTTTTGTATTAATAAGTATGCCCACCTCGTTATAAATGTATTTCTATCAATTGGAAACTTATCTCTCAGTATGATAGCTTCCCAAGAATGTCTTGACTAGATTTATTTTGTTTGCTTTGGTAATCAAGGAAATATATCTATTAATATAACTTATTGTGTTCTTTGCATCTTATTGATAAACCAAGTTTTAATGATTCCTTAAAATATAACAACTTGTTAGTTTAAGTAATTAATCATTTTCAAGATAAAAACAAATTTGTTCGTTTTATACGTCCCGTCCCCGCTATTTGTATTGAAGCTTCCGTTGTGAAATTTGTTAATCAATATAAGAAAATTGTAAAATTAGTAGGGGCGCGACACTTTCATTTGTTGACACTTCCGCCTGCATCAATATGTCTCCCTTCTCACCTTGTAAAGGTTTTTTTCATATGGAATAAAATTGTATCTTGGTCTAGATTTTATTGTAGTTTGTAATCAATGGCTGAGCCAGGACTCTGGCCGAGTGCGGGGTACAATTTGACCATACAAAAAATTGTATAACATGTAATATGATAACATAAAAAGTTATTTACTTCTTATCGTATTCTTATTCAAAAGTTGGTACTTTTAAAACATACTCTAATCTAATATTGAAAATTGTTGAATTTTTTTTAACGATTAATCTAAGAATTCTAGTTACCGTAATATATATATATATAGACACACACACACACACACAAAAGTGAACGTACGTGCGTTACAGGTGTTTTGTTTCATTTTTGGCTAGAATATCGTGAATATTTTAGTATAATTCAGTAGTTTAGTTAGTACAAAATAATATTAAAGTATTAACATAGTCAATATAGATAAATAATAAGGGACATAACCAAATTAACTAATGATGAAAAGACGATTATCTAATGCATATTGCACTGGAATTCGCGAAAACTGGACATATATTCAACTGATCAAATGACATATAAGAAGAAATAAAGAATGTTACATTTTCCCATGGGTAACTTAAATTATTAAAAAGACGTGGTTGACTATACAGAGCTTGACCAATTCAACTTTTGCTGTAATGCCCCGAATCTCAATACCCAGAACGTTATTCGAATATTTTTTAACAACTTTTCAAATAATCTAACCGCTAGAAATTAAAGGTAAAGTGCGGAAATTCTTATTTGGATAAATAATAAAATTTGTTCTACATAAAATTTCAACTCAAATAACATAAATTTTTGATGATAGAAATCTTAAATAAAACTAAATTTAGTAAATGTCTATTCAATATCCACCACCATACGCGCCTCCGGCTCCAAAATCTAAAAATTTATTAATTTATGAAAGGGTTGAGTATTTGATAGAAATACTCAATAGGTTCAACGTATATAATAGTCAACTTAAATAGCAATAGCACATATAAATATGTAATTAAATTCTTAAATATAGTATCTTAAGTCTCGGATAAAATCGTACATTGAAGATGCATGTTCCCATGCATTTAATATGCAAGTTTTCATGCTTAAGTAAAATATTCTCATTCTTTGTATAAAATAATTAATCTTATATATATTACATATTTCTCATAATTACAGTTTAATGCACATAATCGCCACATAAGTTAACTAAAAATGCGCAAGTTTTAAATAAATAGCTTTTACAAAGAAAGAACCTACATCAAAGAAGCTTTTCAAATTTGAGCTAAAGTCTTGAAACCGTCTAATTACGCTTGCGCTTTGTCTAGTCAAAAGAAAATAAATTATCTTAGAATGGTGAAAATAATTCTTCATGGAAAAGAAATATAAACTTTAGGGACTAAATAGAATAATTCAATAATATTGGGCCAGTGACCAAAAAGAGAAAGTGGAAATTTAAGGGTTGAAAGATAAAATAAAAAATTTGACATCCTTATATAACCAAGATCAAAACTATAGGGACTGATTTGTGAGTATATATAAAACCTAAGGACGTGAGGTGCAAAATCATTTAATAAAACCAAAATTTATGACTTTTCTCTCCCAAATTTGGCTGAAACCAGGAGAGACGAAACAGAGAGTTCGAAAGAAAAGAAAATGGTGATGTGTGTGATGGAATTTGAAGGCAACGCCAGAAATAAAATTCTAGCGGAGGAGGCTCTAGTCTTGGCTTGCAATTTAACCCCACCCAAATCCCCAATTTTGGTAGAACCTGTATTAGGAACAAAGAAACAGCGGCGGAGACAGATTTCGACGAGCTCGAGGCTACTGGCTAGAGGAACTTACCGGCTTGAATGGAAACCAGAAGCAGGGGTCGGTGAGTGTAATGTGAGGAATGATTTTTTTCCTTGTGGAATTAAAGGGTAAATGAAGGTCTTATTCATACTAGTATTTGGGATTATGAAGAAGGGGATGGAAATAAATTCTGGGAGCAAACTGTGGGATTGAGTGTAAAATGGAGGGAGGTTTGCTGGATTCTTGGATGTAATAGGCGTTAATGGGGTGGAGGAAGGTGAAATGGAACAAATTGGCTAATTTTCAGCGATTTAGTGTAAAATGGAGGGAAGTTTTGCTGGTTTAAGTGAACGATTATTGAATTTTAGACAAGAAGATGACTTGGAAATTCATGGGCTAGAGACGAAGGCATAATTCAATGTTTAATTAGACGAGTGTGATGATAAAAATCGCATTAGTTAACCGGGAGACTATAGCGACTTTACAAAACGTGTTTAAAATTTGTATCAAAAGGTTTTGGTTGCTACATTTGCAGTTTGCCATCCAAAATGTTTGGGAGCATTAATTGGATGGAGCCAATCAAGAAAATGAGTATCACATTGCCGTAGGCAAAAACCACTGCCAACTCGATTAATAAAGGGTTAATTACACATAGGGTCTCTAACCTTTCAAGTTTGTTGAGATTATGTCCCCAACCTTTAATTTTAGTCCTGGGGGCCCCTAACCTTTTAACAGTATTACACCTGAGGTCTCTCTAATGATTTTCATCCATTTTTACTATTAAAGTCAGTGGTATTATTATAAAATACCAAAAATTAAACATTTTAATGTTTTTATAAAAAAAAGATCTCCCCCATGTGCTGCTGGAAATGACAACACTTTGTCGGAAATAGAGGGGTTCTCCCCCCTCTTTTTTTTTAAATATTAAAATATTTAATTTTTGATATTTTACGATAATACCCCTGACTTTAACGGTGAAAATCGTTAAAGGGACATCAGGTATAACACTATTGAAAGGTTAGGGGCCCCCAGGACTAAAATTAAAGGTTGGAGACGTAATCTCAACAAATTTGAAAGGTTGGAGACGCTAGGTGTAATTAACCCATTAATAAACAACGCGAGTGGTTGAAAATGCACAACCTGAATATCCATACAACTAATTTTAATTCAGTAATACATGAGATCTTATGCAGAAACCATAAAGACGTCAAAATAATAAACTTAAACAAAATTATTGAAATATAGATCACTAAGTTAAATCAAATACATGAAAAAGATGAGGTGATAAAAAAAAAAAAAAAGAAACAATTCTAAGAGAATAACATAAAAACTCAAGGATACAGGGGATTGTCCATCAAAAAGTAACTTAATAGCTATTAATTTCAAACTGCATGTACCTTAAGTTTCCTACTTTGGATTGTTAATGTCTCAACTCCCCATGTATGGAAACGACGCATGCAATCATCAGCTCAAGGGTTACCAATGTATTGTGATGTAAGGAAATCCATTCAGCAAAGTACACACCACCGTTTTAGCAAATGAATAACCGCAATATGACCAAAGAAAATTATAGGAGTCATGAAAATTAGATTTCCATCATGTTTATCGTAAAGTTGAAGAGCATATAATAAAGACTATATACTTGATTCCCATAGTTTAGCAACGTTCATGCAACATTTGAAATACAAAGTAGGAGATTTCTTAGTGGTAAAACATAATTAGTTGCAGGGGGTTGCAGTGAATTATTATGTTGAAATCTCAAAGTAAGATTAACTACATAAACGATTAGCATCTCAACAGTAGTGCTGAACCACATCATTTAAAGAAAGGCTAAATCATTAGACAAGAAAAACTTGTGCATTTAACTTTTTTCCAAATCTCCTCGGCACATGTAAGTTGAATTATTTTTAATCTAAGCTCTAGCAGTAAATTTTCCAGAAGCGGATGAAGAAATTATGAAAAATTAATCGATTAAATTTCATTCGAACAATCTGTCAAACACCCTGCGAGCTCTAGGTTTCATTCTAATTTTTTAGCATATCCAAATGCCATATCTAGCCTAAACACTAAAACAAGGATCTGAGAATCATTTATGTACAGAAACTACAAAGGAAAAAAAATAAAAAAATAATAAAAATAAAAAATTTAAACCTTCGACAACAAACGAAAGCAAACTGAACAAAAAGGGAAAAAAATTCACCTTCAACAAAACACAGCAGCAGGTCGTAGCACTTCATAAAACACGAAACCTGAACAAAACTCCAAAATCTGAAATTAAGTAAAGCAAAAATGATGGAAACTTCAACCTCCTGTATGTATCTAATACAGTGGTATCTTGCTCTATTGTTAATTAGAAAAATAAATTTAGTACTCATATACTTGTCACTTTACAAAGGTTAACACACTATGTTGGAACTAATTTACATTACCAAGATGATAAATATTCTTTACAAACTCATGGGGCTTGTCACTTACCATGAATCATTAATTAGAAGCTTCATAGAGCTTATACTTTTTAGGAAACATTATTATCTATAAAGTTACATTTTCTCTAATATTAGCATTCTCGAATACTGTAGTCAATAGAGAAAACATCCTAAAAATTCCTTTCTTTACAAAATAGCCCATGATCCATCCCAAAGCTCACTGGCAATGTAATCTGAAACAAGCTCCAGCTGTCCAGCATGAAGCCCATCATAAGAAGCTCTATAGAGGTACTCTAAAGCTCTCTTAGGTTCTAATTTTAGCACTCGTGATCAATATTAGTAGCTTTCAATACTTATTTTGTATATAACACGTTGATGGATTGAAATGGAATCAAACATAATTTCGTAGCAACGTATTCTATTCAAGGATTATTACGATTTGGATGCATGAATGAAATAAGAACATATAATTCTTCAAAATGCAAAAATATACATCCAAGCAACGAAAAAAATGCATGTAGACGTATGCTCTTCCGATCTTGCCTCCACAGTAACATGATCGGCTTCCAACAAGAAATGTTGTAGTCCTTGCGGCACAGACCTCGATACCGGCTCCAATCATACAAGAAAATTAACCAATTAACTCTGTATCTTCAACTAAATTCAATCTTTAATACAATCGGAAAGTTCATATGCTCATACACATACACGTATACACATAACCCTAAGAAATACACACAAAATGGAACCGGAATTGAGTAACTTACATCAAGTTTGGTCCATTCAATGGCATCCCAGCAACCGACGCACCCACCCTATCCGACTTATTGAGTTGAGCATTGATGTCCCAGAGGGAGGCTGATCTCAATATGTAACATCTCAGCACGTCCATTTCTGTGGCGACTCAGTGAAGGCAGGGGTAAAGCGCAGCAGAGAGAAACAGCAAGAAATCAGAGGACGGATGCAATACAATTTCAACTGGAAACCGATAGGATTTTGAGTTTTTGGTGGAGATAAGACAGTTGAATTCAGTTAGAAGAAATTTTGTAGCAAACACATTTCGTTGTGAAATTCTTTATGGTGAAAAACTTAGGCAGGTTATGTTTATATTTTTTGAATTCAGTTTGAGTCTTGTCTTTTAAAAGTAAATATTAAGTAAGGATTTCATTTTTCTTGTTTTGAGTATTTTTAAATTTTTAATCTGAAAAGTTTAAAAGGACAAAATGACATTTTTAAATCGTGGAACAAAATTTGAAAATGCTCAAAATAAGGAAAATGAAATTCTTTTTTTACTTAATATTTACTCTTGAAAGATAATACCCAAATTGAATTCAAATAATATAAGTATAACAGTCCCTTAGCTCAAAGCCCAAAGCAAGAAATTCCCTCAAAACTGTACCTAAAAACTGATGAATTCAGCTAGTGATTTCTGCAATGAAAACGAGATGAATCACCAAAAAGACGGAGAGAAAAAGAGGAGGTGACGGGGTAAAATAGGAAATTGGCTGAAAAAAGGTAGGGGCAAATTGGTAAAGGCACTGTTCTAAGAAACAGTAACTTTGGAGAATTCATTTCTATATTAGATATATATACATATATTATAAAATGATAGTTTGTCTGGCGCAATTGTAATTTCATTTGGTGCAATTAGAAAATCTTTTCAATCTAAAGCTCTATCTGGCACAATTGCTTATAACACCATACCACACCAGTTATCAATCTTAATTAAAAAAATATTACAAATGTAATAGTAAATGATTGAATTCATGACTTGCATGTTAAGAGTAACATGCTTTTAAATAGGAATGATAATTTTTTGCCCGATATCTGCTGGTACCCACCTCGAAACCCTCTCCGTTAAGTATTGAGACGGGTATGGGGCGAAATTCTTTGTCCCGAACTCTTATCGGACGCCCCAACCCGCCCCAACCCGATACCCGATAGCATTTTTTTAATTATTAAAAAATATTTTGTATAGGAGAAGAGTTCGTGAGGATTCAAACCCTTATATCCAAAGTTAAATCAATGTACCTCGACCAATTTACAAAACGTTCTTTATGTTAAATTTTTAACTAATTTAATACATAATTCAAATTTGAGTTTCTTTAAAATAAGTTTAAATTTGGCGTGTCATTTGTGATTGAATGTTTGATAGTTTGAATTTTGATATGTGGTTAAATGACATTGATAATTTGAGCTTGATGTATGATATTTTGAATTATTTTTTCATGTAGTTTCTATTTTTTTTTAATTTTTTAGTATTTTCTTAATTTTTTTCCCTTATCCATCCCGACCCTTCCCTGTCCCATACCCGCAACATACCTGATTGAATGAGGGTTTCCTTAACGGGGCAGGGGCGGGGGGGAAGGCAAACCCGCCCTGAACCCGCCCGTTGCTATTCTTACTTTTAAATCATTATGTCAACTCTTTTGTTTGTTAATAATTTTCTTTTATATATTACTATTCTCGCGTGTTTTCACTCAAAGAAAATATTAAATCGTTAATAATTGTTTGCATGCAGCGTTTCTAAATTTATAAACATACGAAATTAGAGATATGGAAAAAATAAAGAATTAATTTAATTAATGTTATAATTTCATACAAAAAATAGAATTCATAAAAGACATTCCCCACTCCGGTTGGATTCCTGAATAAACATAAATGTGAATATAACTTCATCTAACAGTGATTATCCTAATTGAGAAAAAGAACATTATTTTGTATTGCTATTTTCAAATTTATCTTCTCGAAATTCAAAAATTCCTACAAAAATCACGCTTTGATTTTAGCTTATAATTACGAAATGAATAAATTGTAGTGTGTAAAATATTTATCCCTTTAAAGAAAAATAGTCGTAATTATTAACATTTATAGCACGAAATATTTAGAAAAAATTACAATTATAATTTTTAATTAATCTAAACTAACGATATGTATGTTTAATTAACTAAATATTCAATTTAACTAAGACAAGTTATAAAAAAAAATAAAAGTTCTTAAATGAAATTTATTATCAGATGGATATGGGTTATCAAATAAATTTCTCATTTATATTTATTTATATTATTTTATTATTATTTGACAATACTGCTTATCAATTATGTTTCTTATTTATATTAATTAATTTTCATTGTTTTATGAATTATACAATACAATTTTTTTCCTTAAAAAATTATAAACTACAAATATTTTAATGATATCGACACTTATCCATCATTATATAATCAAATATATCTATAATTTAAACAATTAAATGATGATAAATATGTGTTAGTTATTAAATTAAATAGTGAATCTTATTTCAAAAAATTGGATGGATCACGTAAAAGATAATAAAAATTGAAAAAAATAAGAATACCACATGAGTTACCGCTATGGGAAATAAAATGTCGAAAAAGACCTTATTAACAGACTTTTTAGCG
>CAVNYN010210048.1:0-19599 GCA_963692815.1 Nyctanthes arbor-tristis
CCCCCCCCCCCCCCCCCCCCCCCCCCCCCCCCCCCCCCCCCCCCCCCCCCCCCCCCCCCCCCCCCCCCCCCCCCCCCCCCCCCCCCCCCCCTAGATGTGAAACCCAAAAATTACAAGGGTGGTGATGAGAAATGGGAAGCAAATTGGGACTGGGTAGCAGCATCCGTGTGTTAAAATGTACGTGTGGGGGGATGGGGGTGACTGTCTTGTACGTGAACAACATCTGATGATGAGTCAAAAAGGCTAATTGGGATTCACAAAATTTTGCCCTTTCCACAGTAGAAACTTGACCTTTACTAATCATTCCCTTTGCTCTCCGTAAAAATCATAAATTTGAATGCAGCTCGTTCCATTAATGGTTGATGTCAACAATTCTCGATGAATAATACCATCGAGCGGGACGGATTGAATATAATGAACGGTATGGAGTCTATTTCACTTTATGGCTTGTTTCATTAAATTTGTTAATTTATCCTGGGTACTACTGTACTAGGAATAACATACTGTGCTCATATTGGTAAAATAATACGGGGATTCGTGAGACTCAATTTATTATTAGAATTTGTTAATGTGGGTTGTTGATGTACAAGATTTTTTTGTAGGGTGGACATAGGTATAGAATCGATTGAAGGTCAAAAAAGGAAGATTGAGCCTTGAGGAGGGTCAATTAAAGGAAGGTTATCCCGTTACGAGAAACACCACTTTTGCATCCTATTAATCATGTAAGAATCTTTCCTAGTTCAAATGATTTGTGTTTGGAAGTGAATAAAATGTGCTCTTGTATTTTGCATCATCATTCATGATTACATTGCAAAATGACTGTTTATTAAAAAAGTGAATTTAAAAAGAATAATGTTATTTATTTAGACCGGAGACCGGTCTCTAGTCTAGTTGTCATTTCCTTATTGGTTATTGAACAAATGAGGACCTCGTGTATTTATGTATGTCAACTCACCTTCCAATATAATGTTGACAACTAGACTGAAGATCAATTTTCAGTCTAGTTAAATGGCATTACTCATTTAAAAAGTAGTAACTTTTAAACAATAGAAAGTTACGGCTTGTACTCTAGTTGTCAACTTGTCATGCACTTGTAATCTTGTATATTTTCATAAGCAGTTTAGGACCTTAATTAGCAACCACAAGTTTCATCCTCATGATAAATTCAAAATTTTGAGAATCAAATTAGCCATTGTCCTTAACTAGCAATCCTTATGATGTATAGTGTTAGAAATCACTATATATCGACTTTAAGTTGAATAAATTATAGATATCTATATATTAATAATAAGAGAAGTTTTCTAATGTTGTAATTTATCGCCTGTTGTCTGGCGTTGTATAAATTTTTTTATTTTTTTTTATTTCTTCCCTACTTTTTGTAACTTGGATAATTAAAAATCTATTTCACTATTTGGATAATTAAGAACTCTATTATCCAATGTTTGGATAATTAAGAATCTATTAACCTATATTTATTTTATTATCCATGTTTGGATAATTAAGAATCAAAACTCTATAATTACTGGACTCTATATATCTCATTAAGAGTTTAGATAATTAAAAATCCCTTTCAATAATTAAGAATTTTATATTACTCGACTTTATATCTTATTAAGAATTTAAATAATTAAGAATCCATTTCAAGAATTAAGAGTTTTATTCTTATTGTAATTTCTCAATATTTATAATTAACTTAAATATTAAAATAGTTTTCATGATTTTTATTAAAAATTTCTTCCTCTATGACTCTATATTTACTGGACTATATATATATGTATTTTATCATTTATTTTAATTCTATTTCTCATTATTTATAATTTAAAAATAAATATCTAAATAACTTTCCGAATTTATCAACCAGTTTTACGTTTATCTTACTTGCGCACTAGGTGCCCACTATATGAGGGCAATTTCATCGATTCGAAATTGATTTACATATTAGATACTTATGGTAATTTTTTTTTTACTTTTTTTTAATTTCTTCCCTACTTTTGTAATTTAGATAATTAAAAATCTATTTCACACTTACTTTTTATATTATTTTATTATCCATTACTTAGATAATTATATACATGGTATTAAATCAAAACTAAGAGTGGCTGCTAAATCAATTGTATATTACTTTTATTGCATTTAATATATGTCTGATTGAGACTAAGTATTTGTTAATGTTGAATTACTCTACCGACTGTTGTTCTCCCGTGTAACGCACGAGTGAGAATTCTAGTTAGACAATAATAAGAAAATACCACAATTAACAAAATCTTTTTGAATGTATGTTACGTACTTATTTGATTTAACGATTACAGTTAGTAATATAATATTTTACACGGTTACTGCATAAACATCTAAGATATTAATAATGGAGAATTCTAATATTGTAACTTTACAAGTGCCCATGGAGTTTGTGTTCTTGTCATGGAGCCTTGAAAGATCTAAACAAATAGTTCCAATGTTTCATCTCTTAAAATCTTTGGCAAAGGAAAAATACTTGTAATGTTATCATTGAATGTCCCATCTATTCGTATCTAAATATCAAACTACGCTAAAAGCAAAGAATATACATCTATTTTTATCCGTTATTGAGGATGGAATTTATTTTTATTTATTTATTTTTTTTGTGTATTTTTAAGGACGTCAATGGATATGTCAAATGCAACATATAACCAACTATTTAATGTAAAGAACAACATTTATTTCATTATTTGTTCCATGAAATTTTTTTTTTTATTATCTATATAATGTTTCATGTCTCATGTAGCTGTATGTATTAAATGCATGCAATCACATGGACAACATATATGTGTTATTATGAATAGGGGCATAGGTGGGAGTCTGTCACCTTTTACTTGGGCACACCCTATTTTGACAAAAAAAATATTTTTTGACCATATAAATAATTATAAAAAACTTTTTAATATACAAATTAGTATTTTCAACACACTTGATATCGGCGGCAGGCTCCACCCCTGATTATGAACCTATTTGGATGTTATAAAATTATTGATCTATTCCGCGGTGTACACTATAAACAATTTACGGTAATACTTTGCAAATTCACTTACCGTAAAATCATATCTACTCACATAGAAATATCTTTTGAAGGTGCTTGAAAATTTTCAGTATGATAGAGAAAATTCTGTTTATCTCTGCGTCATCGATAGTCCGGCTATAAAGGGCTAACTTCTCCCTTATAGAGTAGAAAAATACCGCATAGCCCATTGTTATTGAGAGATTAAGGGACCCGTCCCCTGATTCCCCAATAATAAAAAGCCATGTGATACTTTTCCACTCCATAAAGGAGAGGTAAGCCCTCTTTAAAAGTTTTCACGTCATCGACTAACACTTCAACATGTGTACCATTTTTAGTACAACTCCCTCGATTGATCTTGAGTTACAATCCACAGGCCTAGTCGGGTCACAAACAAAACCCACGTCACAAACGCTTTGTTCTTCTCATCCACAGTAAAAATCGGAAACAGTTAGGCAAGTTTGTTGACAGCTTTAATTGACCACTTGCAATAAAGGGTTATCACTTTGATGCATAAGATCATTCAGATGGCAGGGAGGTGGTTTATGGTGATTTCCAAGATCGGAAGAGCACACGTCGGGTTGGGTTTCTGTATAGAATCTGAGAATTAATAGAAAATAGTCACGTTGCATGTAATACAGCTCGATAATTAATAAAAAGCAACCACGTCACATTAACATTTGACAAGTGACGTGACTATTTTCTATTAGTTTTTAGACTCTGTATAGGAACTCGATTTAGTTCTATAAAAAAATTGCTCACTTTATCGAATGAGATGAAGCCACCACCGTAAAATGTCTTTTTATAAGATAGTTGTTTTACGCAAAACGGTACGACAGTTAAGCTGAAAAACTCTATCTATTTCAATCACCACATCAAACCCGTCTTATAGTTCATTAATTGGAGATAAGCCACCTCTTTGAGTGATATTTTCTCATTAAATAATCTTGCCATGTAAGAGAGTACGATCATTCTGTAGCTGCAGCTGACTTCGAATTTCACGAACACTGAATTATAACATACCCTTCTTTTCTAATCATATATATATATTTATCTAGTTCAGCATGTCAAAACATAATAGACACGTTATTTTTTAACCACGTGCTATCTATATATTCAGTTCAATGTACCAATAAAAAATCACCTAATCTATGGTGGGGTCATTACTTGCAGAATACGGGCGGGTCGGTCATTGGGCTCGGGTTTCAATTGGTCAGAGAATTCAGAAGTCATTTAAAGTTAACAACAAAAGAGGACTGTGGTATGCAAATGGCCAATGTACTTTACCATATTCGGGTCAGAAGCACTGGATTCCGGATAATCTGCCAAAATTTCCAACTACCTCAAAATATTTTATTCTCCCCTTTTTTGTATTCATATGCAGTCCTTTAAAAGAAGTATAAAGGGTGAGAAAACAATAAGGTGAAGACTGAAGCGTTAAGCATAAAAGATCAGATGATAAAATGAGGTTAATCAGCAAAGACATGGAATACTACAAGTTTCGAATTTAGAGATGTTTTTGTTTGATACAATTGAGATGTAGGCTCTGCTCGGTCAAAAAAATTTGAGCACAGTTCGAGCTTTTCCAAACCGAGTTTAGTTTGACTCTTTAACTTTATGTTTTATTTTGTTGAGAAAATAATAAAAAATTAATATAAGAAGTCATTTCTCCTCAATGAGTCTTGTTGAGTCCATAAATACGGTTCAGTCCGCATGGGTCAAATGAGCTCGTGGGCAAGCTTGGCTAAAGCCTTAGCTCAATTTTAAGGCTCGGCCCGAGCTTTGACCCCTCTAATAAGGGCCACAAGCCGGCTCAGCTCAACTCAACTCGGCTCGGGCTTTTTACAAGCCGAGCTGTGGGCCGTCCTAGTTGACCAGCTTATTATGCACCCCTAGGTTAGAGGTTTCTGTAATAAAACCCTAGAAGCTTTTTCTGCATTTTCGATTCATTGTAAATTTGACTAAATTCCTTTTTCTTTTCTTTCTTTTTTTCCCATCATTTTCTTTTCTTTTTCTCTTTTAACTTTACTTTTATTTATATATATATATATATATATATATGCAGTAAAAGATGTAGATGCAAAGACCTATGCCGCACCCTACCCAGCTGTGTGACCTAAAACAAGTTACCTTGCTCTGTTTGCCAACTTGTGAAGGGGGTTATTTTGCAATTTTTCTAAGAAATCACCACGGGTCCTTAGGAACTTGCATTAGAATGTTATTTTTCAAGAACAGTGAAATCATATTGGCTTCTCTCTCATGCAAGCTCCTTATTAAGCAGCACACATCGTTTATTTAAAAAATTGGACTATTTTGCTCATTCTGAACATGATTTCGTAAGTTTAGATTGAATTAGATTTTTTTCACTCCCAATATGAGTCAAGATTTGTTCTATCCACTTTATTTAGGATGACAATATAAACATACCCGACCAAAACACTGTGGGGCTCCCAATCCGAACGGTCAAAAATTTTTTGCACTCACGGATCAGGCCAATTCGAGGCGAATCATGTTGGGTCAAGCTCAACTTGAACCACTCCACCCCGTTTTAAATTTAAAAAAATAAAAAATAAATTATAAAAAGTGGAAAAAAGAGGAAAAAACAATAAAAAATTTAAGAAAATCTAAATGGATCAGTAAACGGTTCAAAATCTCAACCCAACTTGCAACCGACCCGAACCTAAAATTTGGCGGAGTCATGGGCGTGGTAGATCATAGGGGGCAGGGGGCCATACCGCCTCTAACCCGACCCGTTGGCTTTTCTAACCTTATTTGCACCACATATTGGCATATGGAGTCTTGTTCCAGAGATAGCTGCATCTTTTTTATGAGGACATTGAATTTATGTGGCGTATTTTTCATCAATTATTTTGATCGCATGACATGAACTCACATTTCAAAATTTTTTATTACTTTTAAATTATCTTTTAGGCATGGGTGATCATCGGTCATCCCTCAATTCACAACTTAGGTCCCGGCCGACTGGTTAGCGGGACGGGTAAATTGGCATTTGCAACCTATGAAAAACAAAATTTCGTTAACCTAAGGAAAATCTTGATCGAGTGGACTGGATTCAACTCCAAAAAAATGCGCATTTTTATGATATTTTTCTAGGCAGGAGAAACAGTTAAACAAATTGGAACCACCAAAAATCCAGTGGAAACGAAGTCCTACAACTGGCATCCTAGCAACAAGAAACGTCCAATAAAGTTCGATTAATAAATTTTCCTGCAACAGAAAATCTTGCGACAATTCACTCACCTACCACACACTGTTTTCAGACCCAAATTAATGGCGATCGAGGTAAAGTACTTCTTCTCCTCACCCACCCACCCACCCCACCCCAAAACCTATTAACCGTAATTTTCACAAGTTTAGTTAACACTATAATGAATCTTTTAATAGGCATGGCATATGCAAGAAGATGGAGAGGATCAGAGGCTCCCACATCACAAGAACCCCCCAGAGTATGTTTCAATGGAGGAATTGGAGAAAGTTGGAGTTCTACACTGGCAGTTGGACCCAGAAAAATATGAGAATGACCCTGATTTGCAGAAGATCAGAGAGGCCAGAGGATACAGTTACATGGTATTCAATTTAATTTATATGTTCTCAGATTCAATTGATTAATCTTTTGAGCGGTTTGACTATTTTCAGTTCATAGGTAAACAAGAATTTGAAGGAAGGCCAGGAGATTCTTGCGTTCAAGAATAGAAGTTTGAGTTTTTAATAGTTGAAATATTTAGTATGATATGAGTTCTTATAATGGTGGAAATGTCTTTCTGTTGGAGCAGTGACTGCACTTCTCAGCATGAAATTGTAAGACTAACAACACAGGAATGAATTAGTCTAGTCAAATTTGAACATAAGGGCCTAAATCCACAGCCTGTGTTAACTGTTGAACTGTTTCATCTAAAGGAAATATACAAGCATTAGACGATGATTTACTTATAGACGAGCATTAGACGATGATTTACTTATAGATGAGCATTAGACGATGATCTTACGTATAGATGTCTTCAACATGCATCCTCAAGTACCTACCATAGTTAACTTTTCCATCAAAAGTGTATCTTGTGCACGCGGAGCTGGGGATTTTTTCACAAAAATTGATTGGACTGAACTGAAACCATTGTTTCTACTTTAATGTTGGTCACCTAATATCGAGCTAGTGACACTTATTTATCAGTAATGAAACAAATTTTGCATTTTACTCAGGCTAAAGTTTTCACTTCGTTGAATAATGGTGTATATATAAGTTATGTAAAGCTTGTGTGTTCAATTTTAGCAAAATAAAAGTATAGGATGTTAAGGATTTCGGAAAAATACCTTATCTTGTATCAAAACTTTGAAGCAGCCTGTCTTCTTAGGGGTTGATTTTCAGCCAGCTTGTCAGAGGAGCAACCAGAGTAGTGGGTCTTTGGAAGGAAGAGCGGTCACCTCATGGTGATGGCTCATCCCCATTCAATGATTGGGGCCACCTTTCGGTCTGATGTTTTCTCTACTGCCACCTTCGACTTACCTCATTAAGGTCATTTGCACCATCCACGTTGTGTGACCATCCTATTAAAGACTTTCACTAAAGAGGAGAAGCCAATTGATTAAGCGCCCATGTTTTTAAGTTCATGAATGGCATAACTGTACTTTTTTTGGCGGTCCGACTGCATGTGTTGGTGCTAACTGGTTCCTTTTTATGCCTGAAGAACTCAGCCAACCCAACTGCCATCGGTGCCACCCCAAGGTGCGCATTTGGCCTAAAATGAATGGCACAAAGACTAGCTCAGTGAACTCTCACCTCCTTCCACTGTTCTCTGGTTGTTTGATGTTAATGCTAGAATGCCTAACTAATAAGTTTGCCGCAAAAGATGATAAGCAGGGGGAGTACTTTGGTGTCAGTTTTTCTTTAGACTCTTGAGGGCATTGATGAATTGAATGAGAACTGTATAAGTCAACATGTATTTATCTTTTCCCTAACGCCCCAAAATCTCTTCATTTCCTCTGCTACAAGTCCTCTCACATTCAGTTAAATTTCTTGTTTACCAGGATTTGCTGGACTTGTGCCCCGAGAAGGTGGAGAACTATGACCAGAAATTGAAGAACTTTTACACAGAGCACATACACGCGGATGAGGAGATACGTTACTGTCTGAAAGGGAGTGGATATTTTGACGTCAGGGACAAAGATGACCGTTGGATTCGCATCTTGATCAAGGCCGGTGACCTTATTGTCTTACCAGCCGGAATTTACCATCGCTTCACCCTTGACACCAATAACTATATCAAGGTACACACACACACACACACACTTGAGTCCATAATGCAAAGAAATTATTGGAAAACTGAATTAATCATGACATGGGTATGTATTCCAGTTGATGAGGTTGTTCGTGGGGGAGCCGGTATGGACACCTTTCAATCGTCCACAAGAGCATCATCCCGCAAGGAAAGAGTACATCAAGAACCTCACAGAGAAGGTCGGAATACAACTCGAAGCTCATTGAGGAATTCGATGTTTCGCGAGATATATTGTCGAAGATACAATTTCTAGACGCTAATAATGATATGATACTAATTTTCTAGTACGAGAAAATTAAACAAACTGATGAACCTATTTGAACATATATTGTACTCAATTAGTTCCTCAATCCTTTATTATTCATATATGTAATTTGAACATGTCGATTCTTATATATGCTAATACACGATTGTATCGTATGTCAAAAGGGTATTTGTTACTCGTTATATTATGTCTTAGACGTGCTACTTCTTTTAACCAATATGTTTTCGCATAACATGCAAGTGCATTTTCAAATTTCATCATTTTTGGGGTGAAAACTCGACGTGTGAAACTTGACCTTTTAACACCTCTCGCCCTGAAATATGAAAATTTCATATGTCCAATTTTGACCTAATTATATTGATAGTAAATTATGATAAATTGCCAAATGGACCTTTAAACACTATTACATTGAACCGCAACTGCGAATTGTACTCAACTAATATCAATTGGTCCAGATACAATAATTATCGCTTATCGGGTTAGTTTCATAAATGGTCTTCAACATTTGCACTTTCTATTAACTGAGTCTTTAACTTTTTTTTTTCAATACCGTAAGTCTCCAGTCTTTTATAACTTCACTCATAAGGTCCTTTATAATATTTTTGCCCTTACGTTCTAAATAAAAACAAACAAAATTCTAAAAAATAGCAGAAATAATAAAAACAAAGAAAATAAAAATCAACCCCAACTAACAACTCATTCTACTCTTATTTTTAATTTGACTGAAAATTACAAATACCTATGCATTTTTCTTTTTTGAGAAAACCCTTATTTTTCTATCAAAAGTAGGTGGAACAAGCAGCAAAACTTTTTATAATAAAAAATTAGTTAGTTTATTATAAAAAAAAGTCAATTAGGTAGGTAGTCGGAGTCAATAAAAGAACAAAAAAATAATTATTTTATTATGAAAGAAAAAATAATTTGCTACATGTTCCTCCTAATGATGTCAAAAATGACAAAAAAAAAGGTTTCCTCAGAAAAGAAAAATGTTTATGTATTTGTAATTTTTGGTCAGGTTAAAAATAAAGATAGAATGGATTATTAGATATGTGGGTAGGAATTTTTTTTTATTTTCATTATTTTTTTAGAATTATTTTTATTTAAAAAATAGGATGAAATGTTATAAAGAATCTTATGAGTAAAGTTATGAAAATTTGAGGGACCTACAGCATTGAGAAAAAAGTATGGAGACCAATTGATAGAAAGTGCAAAGGTTGGTGATCATTTGTGAAATTTTAGCAATCAGCTCGATTTCTTTTGACAGGAATAATCAGCTCAATTTTTTATTAAAACAAAAAAAAAAAAAAAAAAAAAGAGGAAAAACTTTCCCAATTGAATTTGATTTTCTTTAGCAAACTAACATAAACACCCTCGTTGACTAGCGCTCAATTCATTTAACCTGGACATTTAGGCACCTAACAAGAAGGGACAAACTAGTCTTTACGCTCCCCAGATACTCCACTATAAAAGGAAACGGGAGGTGGAAATTCCATATCGCGTCGCTTCAAAGTTTTGGACTTGTGAAAAACGAATATGGGTTCTATTGGAAAGGTATGCATTTCTAAAATCTCAATTTAGGGTTTCGATTGTATATTTGTGTTTATACGGTGCTTAATTGCAGTTAAATCTGTATTAAACCTGCTATTTTATGGTTAATTGATTCATTTTTATTCATTGAACGGGATAATTTTTCGATTCCCCCAGTCATGGGATGAACGTATTTGTGTATAGATATAGGAGCTATGTTTTGAACGTTGAAGATTTTGCGAATTTCATCTGATTGGTGATTTGCTGGTCATGTGATGGTTTAGAGTTTTGAGGACTTGTCTAAATCTGCAGCTCTACTCGATCAGTTATTCATGATCTTATTAATCACTGATATGTTAGTTGCTATATTATGTGCCTTTTAATTTTTATTTATGTAGTTTGCTTGAAACAATCTAAATTCATAGAAGATTGGTATGAATTTGTTTCCTTACCCCCTATGAATAATTGGCATCAAGCCCCTAAAACATTATTCATGAATAAGTTCTTTTTATTCAAAATTAAGTGTTCAATGGATTAGTTTTTCAAAAGAAAAATGCTGCTTTCAAGGTCTATTAGTTAGGCGTTTTTTTACAAATATCAGATTATTTTTTTCTACTGTGATGTATGGAAAGAAAATACTAGTGCTTTATAAACAGAAGAAAATAGTTTTCCTTGGATGACCTAAACTGGATGTTTAAAGCTTATAAAATTCAGGATTATTCTTGAGTTATTATGTTAATTTACGTTCGTTCTGTTATTTGTGCCAAATTTGCAAGGGTATGGTTTTGTATGTTGGTAATGTGTGGAATGGCATATGTGGTACTGTGTATGAATTTATTTCTTCATATTAATAAAGAAACCCAATAAACATTTTCTGTCAATCAGCATGAATTTCTTATTTTTAAAGTTCTCTCCTGCCCTAAGCAGTTTAGGAAGGGAAGTGCAACTTAAAATTCAGTGTTTTGCAGGATCCTAGAGAAGAAGTTATACAAGCATGGTATATGGATGACAGTGATGAAGATCAGAGGCTCCCTCATTACCGTGAACCCAAGGAATTTGTCTCCTTGGACAAACTTGCCGGTACATACTATATTCTTTAGTTATAGTGATTATAATGAACAAACAAGTTTTCTTATGCAAGCCATCTTGTGAATTTGTCAGAACTTGGGGTGCTCAGCTGGAGATTAGATGCTGACAATTATGAAACAGATGAAGAGTTGAAGAAGATTCGCGAAGAACGTGGATATTCTTACATGGTATGCTGGACAATATGTTAAAGGGATAGATGAAGTTATAATAGCTTATGGCTGTTTAACACAAATTTTCCATTAGATTTAATTTGTTGTTTCCCACTGAAATTAAATATTATGGAATCAATGTCTAGGACATCTGTGAGGTTTGCCCTGAGAAACTGCCAAACTATGATGAGAAGATCAAGAATTTCTATGAAGAACATCTTCACACTGATGAGGAAATCCGCTATTGCGTTGCAGGGAGCGGTGAAATTATAACGCATTGAACATACCTAGATGCTTTTCCTCTATTAGCCAAAACTGGAACGTTAAAAGTAATTTCTTACTTGCGTAGGTTATTTTGATGTGCGTGATCGCAATGAGTCTTGGATCCGTATTTGGGTGAAAAAGGGAGCAATGATTGTTTTACCTGCTGGAATATATCACCGCTAGATCCCTGGATTCAAGCAACTACATCAAGGTAAATTCTAAAGGATTTTTTTTTAAAGAAGGGGGGGGGGGGTTTCCATGTGTATTTGACAAAATTGCAATCATATGTTGAGTTAGGTTTTGAAGTTTGTGCTACTGCCCTTTTTTTTCAAGTCTATTTAAAAAGATGAAAGAAATAAGAAGAAAAGCAAAACTAGGTTGACGAGAAGATATGACACGATGACTTGCAAACTGACTACAGTTGTAGTCTTCTGGTCTATGTATCTCAATTTTAGTATCTGTAGAACGCTGCAAACTTGATAGCTAACATTGGTTATAACGGAGCCTGTACTTATTTCTCAAGGGCAGAAAAATGAAAAATCTCTTGACCATGATCTGCATTATTTAGATGCATTGAGTTACCCTGAAATATGTGCAGGCACTGCGGCTCTTTGTTGGTGATCCTATTTGGACTCCATATAATCGCCCACATGACCATCTACATGCGAGGTAATGTCAAAGTTGACAAACTTAAAATCTCCCCCCCCCCCCATCCCTATAACTGGTTTAAACAAAGAAGGGGAGGAAAATAACTGATGTTCATTCAAAATGGAGAAGTGGGTGTTTAGATAAGGAAATCTAGAAAACATTAGGGCTGTGTAATAAGTTGGCTTTTTTTTTTCTCATTTTTTTTTTATAAATGCAGGAAGCAGTATGTTGAAACTTTTGTCCATAAGGACAATGCTGGTCATGCAGTTGGTGCTACAGCTTGAAATCCTCAATTCAGGTTTGGAGAACTTGGGGAAAGTTGTCTGTAAACATTAAGGACGAATGGTTGCTGCTTCTGTGCAGCTTTTGATTGCATGTATGGCTTGCGTGATATGAAATAAAATAATGTGTTTATTTGTCCGCCGAAGTTTGTTTAGAGTGTGTACACAGTACACTGTAATGATATGTGTGGGTAATATAAAGATCTTGTTGGTTTCTTGTTTCTATCAAACGTTGTTTATCCAGACATGTTTCTTGCAGTATGACATGATAAAGTTGTTTACTGTGTCTTGTATGGCATGCTCCACATTGTTGTTTATCCAGGCTAAATAATAGTACAGCAATGGAGCAATTTCACGAGAATGATTAATGCTACACTGTAATACAGTGCGAGTTACAGATCAATCCCATTTATTTTACATTTCAAATTTGAATTTAACCATTTGGGTTCACTTGTTAAATCCCAAACGGTTAAATTCAAATTTCAGAGTAAAATAAATAGAACCATTGTGATTCAGAGGCGGACCTACTAGCAAGCTAGACCGGGCTTAGTTAGGTCCTGTCCAAATCTGAGCCTTAAGTAGTCCAAACTCAAACATATGCATATATATGTGTGTGTGTGTGTGTGTGTGTGTGTGTTTGTGTGTGTATATATATATATATGTATATATTTAATTCTTTGGTTAGCTTATCACCAAAATCAAATATAACTTTTCATTGTCAGATCCATTAGAATTACATTATTTTCCCCGCTTTTTAATTTTGATGTACTTTTATGTGACCGTATGAATGAATAAGATATTTGTCTTAAGAAAAAGTGCGGGTTATTGCTTTAATGGTATATATGAACTTAAAATTGTTTACTTTTAGCATTTCATTAAAAAACTCGTTTCCGTTTTAACCTCTGGTAAATTCGTTCATTTTTTTTTTTAAATGAAGGATCATCTTCATAACCCCATTCTATTTAAAATTAAAATTAAATTAATCATATCTATATATTTGACGGGTCTTACTTGTATTAGGGAAAATTTCAACAACTCATTCTTTCATTTAAAAAAAAAAAAATTACTTCTACTTTTAAATAAAAACAATATGTGAACGAGGGATCAAATTTAATCAGACAAATTACATTAATATATAAAATGGAATTTACTTATATCACATAAATTTTCATCATTGATTCTGATAAAATTTATTTCAGAGCTTGTTTGACCCACTTTATTTTCCCAGTTTATAAATTTACTTACCACGGATTTGACAACTGCTTAATCACAATCATATATTTCACACATTTTTACATTTTTAATACACATTTTACCTCTCTCTTAATTATAATTTCTCCCAATAAAGAGTATCAAACAAGCTCTGATTTAAAATGAAAAACGTTTTTCTAACGAAAGGTAACCAAAAACGTTTTTCTAACGAAAGGCTTGAACATTAATACAAGAGACGGGGGTTGACGAAATCCGTACACAGTTTAATCAGGTGGGCCGTGAAGCACCGGGTCCAAATAAGCCGTTCCATCGAGTGAAGTCACCTCGTCTGGACTCGGAGCGCAGATGAGGCGACGCGTGGATTCTGCACCGACGCAGCATTTAAAACCAGCTGCTGCTGTAAGTGACAACGAAACTGTGACTCGTAAAAGGGAGACTCTACCAAAGCACGCATCAAATGTCAATTTTACCCTTTTTGAGTCGGACGTATCTAGTTAAACCATTTATAGACACCTTCACTTGGGCAAATTAATCTTTAGCCAAGATGTCAAACACGCTGTGCACCATATGGTAGGTAATTATTTAAAAACTAACAGGTTTATAAGTAGATTTAAAATTCAAATTTATATAAATAACATCATGTAATCATATTATGTAAAGTTAATGATTAAAGTGATTTGAAAACTTACATCATATCAATGATGTGCGTTGATAGTGTGTTATCATTAACTTGTACTAATAATTCTTAGTGTCAGATTTGTAAAAAATATAACTTATCATTTACTTGTCAACAATTATGAGGAGATTTTACTTTTCTATAGACTAAGAAGCACAATTGATCTCTATTAGTTTATAAATTTTTTTTCTCTATTACTTTTCTCAACAACCAACACTTCTCTCAAGTCTTATAGTTAGGTTTATCATAAAAAAATATTATTCTGGTAATCTACGTATTTTAAGATTTACAATGCCTCCAAGATTTATTTCATCAAATTACAAAGATAAATAATTTCTTTTTTTTCAATATAATGTTCTATGAAATATAAATTTTCAAATGCCCCGATTGTGCATTGTAAAAGATATCAACTTTCAATGAGATATTATCAAGTATCTAATATTATTTTAAATGCTTTTATTAATTGAATACTTGGTCCAATATTATTAGAGATGGTTATTTTTTACATGCCCACGTGCTCATTTGTGATGATTCCTTACTAGTGACTAGTGAAATTGTTAGAAACCGGAAAATAGAGAAGGAAATGGGAAAATGATGGAGGAAGAAGGTGAAGGGCAATTTCGTCAATGAAGGAGGTTAATCTCTGAATGGTCGTATCTAATGCGAGTGATCCGACCCAAAACATTTCCAAAGTCTCAATTTCCGCTCTCTAAAAACTCTCTCCAAAACCTTCGTCCCCAATCACTCATCTCTCTCAGATCCACATCTGCAATACCCGTTTCCTGTACACATACTGCGTGCGCCGGAGAATGGGCGGTGTACCATCGACGCCGCGGCTGGGAGGTGGAGGCCGGCCGCTGGATACCGTGGAGTATCTAATTGGAGAGTTTGTTGGGGAGAAATCGTTCCCTCTGGACTCTGAATACTGGAAGAAGCTTCTTGAGCTCCCTCTTAATCTCCGATGGCCATCTCATCGCGTTCGCCAAGCTTGCCACCTCTTCGGTCAGTGCATTTTCGTTTTGTTTTCAGTTTTTGTTTTCTCTGGAATGGAATTGGCATTTTCTGTAGGATTTCGATTAGTTGCGTTTAATTGCGTGTTATTTTGAAATTGTTCTTGATGATGGATTTTAAGACGTAGTACACGAAGAAATTAATTAAAATTCTGCAGTTTAAGCGATTATTGACTCAAGAAAAATACGACCTTGGTGTTTGTTTGACTTCTGTATTATTCGAATTATCAGAAATAGATAGTTTCGAAGATTTTTTTGTCTTCCCCATCTTGGTACAGTTGCACTGGAAATACTGATAGAGATATTTTGGTTAATGCTATATTTTTCTATTTATCACATCTGTCAGTTCCTGATGATCTTCATACAGTTCTTTGATCAAATTCTTCTAATCAATATGGAAAGTATCAAGAGAATTTTCTGCGAAGAGACCCACACATTAAGGCTTCTGTATAGATTTTTCAGGTTAACTTGATGGATTTAACTCACTGCAAATATAAAAGCTAAAGGTCCAAGTATAATAGGTGTTTTAGTCCCTTATCCCCTCACCCCGCAACCTTTTTTTTTTTTTTGGTGGGAAAAGGGAGGCGGGGTGGGTGGGTCTCTAGTGGCAAGAAATTTAAATTGCTCATGTTTACTCTCACAATGACATACATACAATTTAGTTGTTGATTCTACTGGAGAAAATACAATGTTCTTGCCCTACATATTGCCAGATTTTAATAAAAAAATAGTTAGTATAATCATAAGACGGAAAGCACTTTTCATCTCTTTAGTACTTGGCGCTCCTTGGATGATGGTTTATGTGCTGCCAACCATCGAGAATCACTCCAGGAGGTCTGAGGGAGCGAAATTTTAGTTAGATTTCATTTTTATGTGCTTATTGTGATGGTGATGCTTCTCCCCATATTCTTAGTGCCTACTATTTTTTATGAAAAACATCACATTTTTATGCTTGTGAAATTATAGGCAGTAAGTACATTTTCCAAATCTTTAGTATTTTTTGCTTGTTTGGGAATATATTGCCATACGTTTGTTTCTCGATAGATTATAATTTGATAAGTTATAAGTTGTTTGAAGTGACCTTTGGAGATTTTCTCGTTCCACACAATATGTGGATAAAAATGGGAGGTACTTGTGCATTCCATGAAATGTGTGTTTAAAATTGATTCCGCTAGTAATTTAATGAGTTTATTGTCTAAAACAATTTGTTTTATTTCTTCTCTATATGTTCTGCTCCTACTGATGAATTATATTTTGTAAGTATTTACTTTACTTTGGAGGTTTTCTCCACTCAACTGGCACGAAAAGAACATATTACTATCTAGCCAACTTCACATTGTCTTCTTTTTCAAACCTTGCAGTCGGTTTCCACCACTAAAAGCAGTATTCTAGAGTGTGAGTGTGTGTGTGTGTGTGTATGTGTGTGTGTGTATGTGTGTAAGTGGAAGTGAGTTTTTGGAAAATTGATTTCCAAAATCTCTTCCAAACAAGCCCTAAAAGAGGCAAATTAATTACCCCCCAATCTCACAAACGGTAGCATAAGGAGGCTCTCTTGCTTTCACCGTGTGTACAGTACATCATGCTGAAAAGTCCATATATCATAAACTGATATTTTGGCATGGGTAAGGGGAAAAGAAAAGATTCTAAGCACCCAAATATTTTGCTCACATTTCCGCCGCAGGTCCGAATAAATCTCCATTATAACTACCTCGAAGATGATTTTTACTGCCTCTAATACTTAACCTGTTTATTGTGTTGTCTGCAGTAGTGAACAATTGTTACACAAGACATCTTGCAAAGATTCTAATTCACCTGGCATGGTGTCTGCGAGAGTGTGTATCTACTTCTGCTGGTTTACCGTCCCCTGCTTTTGCAAAAGCTCGAAATGCACTGTATGTTGCTTCTGTTTTTCTGAAGTATCTGATTGAGAATGCAAAGAGTGAAAACTTCGAGGAACTATACTTGTTGCTGGATGAAAATGAAGCAATACCAAATACTTTCTCAAAAGGTTTCTTTTCTGCATTATACCAAAGATTTTCTTTCTCGATGAGTTCACTCTTACTTCATTCATTTTAAAAGTGCGTGCTTATAATTATACTCTGTTCTTCATTTTCCTAAGCAGGTGAAGATATCTCATACCTCGTTATGCACAGTGCTCTTAACTTTCTTGGGAAAGTTGATGTTAGGTATAATTTGGAATTTCGACAGTTCCCATTGATGCCCTGCATCATATTTGTTATTGCCCTAATTTTTATTTTATTTTCTTCACAGTCCTCATACATATCTTCTACATCATGAGCTGCTTAATTTCATGCTTATCGCCATGTCAACCCAGCTTCTCTCTGGGCCGTCACCAGGACCACGTGATGTCCATCCTTTTATTGACGCAGCTATGGTTCAGGTGAGAATGTTTTGTCAATAAACTATGGTGGTTGAGCTCAAACTAATTTCACCGGCCCAGTGCTGATGGCTTAGTTCATTAATTTGTTTATACAGGAAACTTCTCCGGTTGGTTTAGTTGTTCGCAGGCTAGTGCTCAATTACATCACACGTCCCTGGTTTCCTGTGATCGGTTCATCTTTTACCGTGTTTTCTGAGGGAACCCAGACTGGCGTTCTACAAAGAGTTGGTTCTGCAGCCGGTATGATAACATCATTCACGTTCTTTGTTTACTCATCCACGTACACGCATTTCAAACCATAGTCTTTCATTTTCTGGGCAGATCTTAATTCCTGTCCGGAAAAAATATTTGTACAAATATACTGTTCATTAGCTATCATTCTCCTTCAAGACAATGTAAGTACTTTTATTGCTTCAGTTTTCACAATACCACATTTGTATGTATCTTGTTGAGTTCAACATCAAATAGTGCCAAACATCCAGATGATTTGTATCTCTTCTTTTTGATGTAGCCTTGCTAGCGCAGAATTGCACAAAAGAACTAACGTTACCAGTCGTTATTAACTGTTTTCTTTTTTCACGCTATTTAAGAATCTTCCTAACTGAAATATGATGCTGTCTTGCAGCAAACTTGATGCTATTACCATTCAATTTCTTAGTCACTGCTGGTGAAGCTTCAAGAAGTTCATTGGCAGAGAACAGTCTTAACCTTTTACTCATTCTTATCCATTATCGCAAATGTGTTGTGGTGGACTATGTGAAGCATAAAACTTATAGCAGCACATTGGATACTCTGCCAAAGGAAGAATCATATTTCTTGGAGAATCCTTTCTGCAAGGCAGTAGAAAATGCTCGTGATATTCAATGTGAGATCATGTAGTTTGTTGCAATTAAATTCTTTGGTGTGGTCACTAGTCTGACTTCTAAGCTGTTTGAGTGGTCTTCCACGCAGTTGACAGGGGGGATATTGAGGGGAATGCACACAATGGTCCACTTGTGAGACTATCTTTTGCCTCATTATTTGACACTCTTGGCACGTGAGTATTCTGTTTGCTTTCTTGTTAGAATATAAAATTTCATCTGTTGCTGGCTCTATGCTGTTCTATTTTTGTTTGATCCTACTGTTGGCGTCTTGCATGCATTATAATGGTTGTTTAGGGTAAGCTCAATTTGAAATTCCGAAGTAGAATGTTTCAGTTGTCATCCAACGAATGATTTTCGTAAGGGTTCAAGTTACTTGTGCTAGTTGCTTGTTGGTACACCATCCATCCTGTGCTTGGTTCATAGGAACTGCAAGTTCGACAATCAAAGCTTGGGATATCTCATTTGATCTAAGCAAGCCGCTTCGCTCTCAAAGCGCAACTTCCAGTTCTCCCTCTTTAGTTTTTGCTATATTATTTATTGCATTTTCAAACCCAAATTTTCTGACTCCTATAAGACATTTACTTTCTATTTCCGCAAGATTTTTCTTTTAAATGAGTATGAATTTCCCTAGTAGCATACATGCACGTATATAGAAAACCTGAGAGTAATAGCTTAATAAACAATACATTGTAGTTTTGAGATATTTCCATTGGTTATTTTTCTCAGATGCTTGGCTGACGAAGCATCTGTCCTGCTACTTTACTCATTGGTGCATGGAAATTCAGATTTCCTGGAGTATGTTCTGGTGCGAACAGATCTGGATACACTGGTATGAAACAGAAATATAGGGTACTGCATCCACTTTTTAGGGGGTTTTTTTTTTTTTTTT
>CAVNYN010210065.1:0-24606 GCA_963692815.1 Nyctanthes arbor-tristis
TATGTAGCTCCTTTTGATCTTTCTCCTCCAATCAACCTAGAAATTCCTTTGGACACCTCTTTTCAAATCACTCCAGCACACCTTACTACTAACCTTCTCGCTACTAATGCGATACCTGATGATCCAAATTATGACAGATTCATGGATGTCCCGGGTGACCCTGACTTAGAAAAGGACGTGTCTTTCGGTCTTCGTTTTGTAAGTCTTCTTTTTCCCTCCATCTATCGTATCTTTTAATATCTACTTTTTTTGTGATTTTATAGGTTATCACTATTCTGACTTCTCTGTTGATTACAGGCTTTATCCGTCGTCCGGAAAAGCAAAGGACGATGTGAAAATCATTGTAAATTACGAACGTAGCAGCGTGAGAAGTTTCGCCTGGAGAAGCAAAAACTTCATCAATCTTATCGTGAACAAACAAAGACTCTTAAAACTCAAGAGGTGCATATAGCTGTCGTAAAGGCGGCTTTAGAGGAAATGACAACCAAATATGAGAAGATCAAAGCTAAGCGGGCATCTGCGATTACTGCCCAAGAATCCCTTCGCCGTTCCTTGGACGAAGCTACGCATAGCTGCCGATAGAGAAGTAGCCTTGTAAAGTAAAAATGAACTTCTAACCATAAAGGATGTTATGATTGCGGATAAAGATCGATCAATCGCTGTTAAAATTTAGAAACTTTCTACTATGGAAGGAACCCTTGCTAAGAAAAGGCAAGTTATCGCCAATTGGCGTCAAGTTCTTCCCTTAAAAGCAGTTTGTGACTTTAAACAATCCGATGAATTCAAAAATATAAAGGGTACCTACACGGTTGTAGGGCGCTGGAGTGGCCTGAGGGTAGCGAATGAGTTGTTAGAGGAGTAGGGGGACACCACTTATACTGATAGAATCCCCTATTCACCTGGAGATTATGACTTTTCCAGCAATGAGGAAGCAGAAGAGGAAATATCGGAAGAGCGTCGTGTAAGATTCTGATTGACGCGTCTATTTATGTTAAAATTTTGTAAGAGGCAAATAGTCCTCCATTTTTGTTAACTAATCTTATCGCGACCTTCATAACTTTTCTTGCAGTGGTGGAGCCAGCATAGATGAGAGGGAGGAGCCAAAACGTAAACTTAAAAAAAGTCATTTATATAAGTACTAATTTTTCAAAACATTAATAAACTCAAATGCATTACGAAAAGTATTCAACTATCAAAATCTAGTAAATTAGGTTAAAAAAAGTTGAGACCGACGATTTTTTACTTTAGTAAATTCATCAATAAGAGAATGAACTTCTATTTTGCTAACAAGATCTCTTTCAATTCTCCACTAAAAGTTTCACGACGTCAAAATTTTTTGTACTAAAAACTGATAATTTCCTTCAACAAAGTACAATCCTAACAATTTACAACCAATTCGCTTAATCTGAGGTTCGGGGTCTTAAATTGTTAGTATAGAAAGACTTAACATTTTATCCAACACATAGGGGCTACAACGAAAGCAATTTAGGGCTAGAATATAAATGGAGTAGAGCTTAAAATTAGAGGAAGAAGATGGCGAGAAGAAGACAAACCAACCACCGACCGTCGAGAATTGAACGAGAAGTGAGAACTAGAGGTCTAGAGAACCTGCTCTCCAAACTCCCGCTCAGTTGCATAAAGATTGAAGAGTTTTTGGCGTTCAAAATATTCTCAGGGTGAATTTCATGTATGGCTAATTAATGGCCTTAATTAGTTTGGAAAGAATCGACTAAAGTTGGGGATTTTTACTTGGGTTTGGGTTATTAAATAAGAATCTTTTGGGCCCAAAATAACAGCCCCGAGCCCAAATGATTGACCCCTGAGCCTAAGTCTAAAAGGCTGAGCCCAAACCTTTAGAAAAACCTTTTTTTAAGGCTTTTGGGCTGAGAGAGGGGTGGGCCAAGGCCCAATAAGGCCCCCTGTCTCCGCTAGTGTTTCCTTGGACACCATACTTTGCCAATTTTAACACACTAACTGCAATTATAGTGGATGCTTTATCTGAGTACTCTTATACCTCCTCTGACTTGACAAATTTTTGTAATACTTACACATTGAACCACACACTTTCATTGCGATGCCATAAACAAGCCTTAAGAAGAGATGCTCAGTATGAATATCTTACAATCATGCTACATTTGTGATCGCCATATGCGAACATCTTACAATCGTGCCTTGTGCGAGCTACTTTGAATGCGTTCTGGTCGAACGCCTTACAGTCGCGCTCTGGATGAGCTACTTTGAATGCATTATGGGCGAATGTCTTACAATCGCGCTCTAGGCGAGCTACTTTGAATGCGTTTTGGGTGAACGTCTTACAATCGCTTAGACGTGTGCTCTTCCGATCTGTTTTGGGCGAACGTCTTACAATGGCGCTCTGGGTGAGCTACTTTGAATGCGTTCTGGGTGAACGTCTTAAAATCGCGCTCTGGGCGAGCTACTTTGAATGCGTTCTGGGCGAACGTCTTAAAATCACGCTCTGGGCAAGCTACTTTGAATGCACTCTGGGTGAGCTACTTTGAATGCGTTCTGGTGAACGTCTTACAATCGCTCTCTGGGTGAGCTACTTTGAATGCGTTCTAGGCGAACGTCTTACAATCGTGCTCTGGGTGAGCAGTTTGAATGCGTTCTGGGCGAACGTCCTGCAATCATACTTTGGGCGAGCTACTTAGAATGCGTTCTGGGCGAACGTCTTACAATCGTGTCGCTAATGATGACAAGAATATCAAGAAACTTCACCATTTAACCTTTCGAAATGATCTATTTAATCGTAGAAACAGTCAATTATTTAACTTGAAACCTTTTGCGTGTTCATGTCAATCAATCAAATAACAATCTACTGAAAGTGTGAGGCAACTCAACTCACAAATTATTCCCAAAATGAACATCACAGAACTACAAAACACATGACAGAACTACAAAACATATAACAAATTATATCATTGTTCGGTAACGAAACTATAGAACAAATATCAAACCACGTAACGTAATGTTTAGTCTTATCAAGCAAAAATCCTTATTTGGGCGAACATAGCAAATATCCTTAAGGTAAAGCAAGTTGGCTCTGGCTTCTTTTCCATCTATAAATTTCTTCCTCTTTCTTTTCGTGGTAGATAGTATACTACCCTTCTGTTATCTGATACTATCCTTTATTAGCAATAGCATCAGCAAGTAATACAAATAATCACACAAACATAATCTACTGCTCATAGTTTAGCGGAAAGAATTACCAGATTTACCTTTTCTCCTTATTCTTCCCTTCATACTCTCCATTTCATTTCCTCATAGACAACTGCACCAGTTCCCTATATGTGTACATTTCTGGGAATCGTGAGTGGAAAATAGTATTAATCATATGTTGCATAAATTAAAAAGCGAAATGTAACCGATATTACGTTTACTTTTAAGCGTAAAAGGCCCTCAAATTTGCTACATTCCATGGTCGAGGCAGGGCTCTACCATCTATCGCTCTTAAACTGTATAAGTCTCTCTTTACTTCTCGTATTACTTCAAATGGTCCATCCCAATTTTCTCCTAATTTTCCCGAATTGTGTCCCGCAGCCATTACGCTTCTTAAAACCAAGTCTCCTATTTGAAAACGTTTTTCTTTGATCCTTTGATTGAATATAGCGGCCTCTTGCTTCTCTTTTTCTTCATTCTTTGAAACGCTCTCTCTCGGTCCTCCTTCAAAAGGTCTAATTTGGCTTTGTGATCGCTTTCTCCCATGACTGAAAACAGAATTCTAGGACTCTTCTCTATTATGTCAATAGGTGTCATAGCTTCTACCCCTAAACACAACCTGAAAGGGGTTTCACCAGTGCTTTGCTTGGATATGGTATGATGCACCCACAACACATTATGGATCTCCTCTGCCCATGACCCTCCATAATTCTGTAATTGTGTACGCAAGTCCCATAGGATGATGCGATTCATCACTTCTACTTGACCGTTAGCTTGAGGATGTGCCACAGAAGTTCTCCTTAACTCAATTCTATAACTATCACAAAAAGCTTGAAAAGCACTGCAGTCAAATTATCTGCCATTATTTGTCACAATCACCTGAGGTATTCCAAATCATCATATCACGCTCTTCCAAATAAAGCTTTGCGCTTTCTGCTCAGTAATCGTAGCCAACGGTTTTGCTTCTACCCACTTTGTAAAGTAGTGAATCGCTACAATCAAGAATTTTTGTTGCCTGGATGCTTCTGGAAATGGCCCCAGAATGTCTACTCCCCACTGATAAAAGGGGCAAACCCCCATGATCGGTGTCTGTATAGACCCGGGTACTCAGATCATGTGTGTATTTTTCTGACATAAGCTGCATTGCTTGACTAGCTCCTTGGCTTGTTCCTTCATTCCCCTCCAAAATATATCCCTGCCGTAATGCTTTATATGCTAGAGTGTTCCCTCCTAAATGATTTTCGCACTCTCTGGTATGAATTTCTTCTAAGACACCATCTCCTATTTTCACTGAAATACAATATAACTAGGGCATGGTGATTCTTCTCTTGTACAGATCTCCGTTGATTAGCGGGAAACTGTGGCTCGCACACGTAACCATCTAGCCTTTCCTCCATCTGTAGGTAGTTTTCTATCAGATAAGTATTCTTTCATATCTGTTATCCATTCGTCTTCATTTTCCTCCGTTAACTGATCGGTTTCTAGTATTCCCACTAGAGACGATTTCTCGACTACAGTTACGATGGGTCTGTGTTTCCACTTCTTTCCCTTCAACACCTCTTTTGATAATGAATCTACCTTACAGTTTTCCTCTCTGGGCACCTTTTGAATTTTCCATGATCGAAAACTACGGAACAACTCCCTTACTCGCTTACTCGGACCTCAAATTCTTTTTGCATCTATTGTACCACCAATTGTGAATTGCTAAAAGCATGTAAAGCTTTTAACCCTTTTCCAAGCGATAACTGCAATCCATATATAAGCGCCTCGTATTCCACTTCGTTATTTGGCGCAAGAAAACTTATTCTCACAGCGTATTCGGAGCGATTTCCCTTAGGATCTTCTAAAACAACTCCTATTCCTAACCCCTCTTTTCTGAAAGACCCATCTACATTCATTTTCCATACGTGGCCTTCTTCTTCTCCTCCATAAGTCGTGAGCTCCACCACAAAATCTCCTAGAGATGGTGCCCTAACTATACCTCTCGCTTTGTACTCGATATCATATTCTCCCAGTTCTACCACCCACTTCATCATTCTTCCAGATATTTCAGAACGATTCAGCATGTACCTCAAAGGGAAATTGGTATGTACCTCTACAGAATGTGCCTGAAAGTAGGGCCTCAATTTTCAAGCTGTAGTGACTATCCCCAATATTACCTATTCCATCAAAGTGTATCTCCACTCTACATCTTTCAAGACGTGACTTATATAGTATATCGGCCGTTCTGTGTTACCATCCCAGAGCATCAAAACGGAACACACCGTTACGTTAGAAATCGCTAAGTAAAGTCTTAAGAGATCGCCTGTTTGCGGTCTTGTTAGTATCGGTGGCCTTTGCAAATCGTCTTTTACCTATTCTAGCGCCTTGCTACACTCTATTGTCCAATCAAACAATTTAGCCTTCCGCAACAATCGGAATAAGGGATAACACTTGTCTGCCATTCGCGACAAAAATCGGTTTAGTGCGGCTAGTCACTCTGTTAACTTCTGAATATGGTGCAAACTTCTTGGAATCTCAAGCTTTTGAATGGCTCTTATCTTGTCTGGATTCGCTTCAATGCCCTTTGACTAATCATATAACCCAGAAACTTGCCTCCGAAGTTCCAAAATACATTTTTCTGGGTTGAATTTAATTTTACGGGCTCGAGGTGTCTCAAACACCTCTCTCAAGTCTTCTAGATGTGTCGCTTCCTAATCGCTATACATCACCATGTCATCTACATACGCCTGCATGTTTCTACTAGTTAGGTTGGCGAAAACCTTATTGACCATCCGCTGATAAGTAGCTCCAGCATTCTTTAAATCAAAAGGCATAGCCGTATAGCATAATGTACCCATTTCGGCTATGAAGGCTGTCTTCTCCTCATCACGCTATGCCATCTTAATTTGGTGGTATCCCGAAATAGTATCCAAAAAAACTGAATCTTTTCTTCCCGGCAATTGTATCGATCAATGCGTCAATCCTTGGTAGTAGGTATGAATCTTTGGGGCATGCTTTGTTAAGATTTGAAAAATAAACACACATTCGCCATTTCCCATTCGCTTTTTTGACTAATACGACATTGGCGACCCATTTCGGATACATAACTTCTCTGACAAACCTCGCCTTCAGTAACTTAGCAACTTCCTCTTTAATTGCCTAGTGCCGTTCTGGCGCAAAGTGCCTTTTTCTCTATTTTATGGGTTTCCGCGATGGATCAATTTTGAGCGAATGCTGGGCAACTTCCCTATCCAGCCCTTCCAACTCATCTGTAGACCAAGCAAATATATCTAAGTTATCTTTTAAAAAGCCAATAAGTTGTACGTTTTCATTTGGAGAAAGCATATTTCCAATCTTGAAAGTTTTTCCAGCAGTTACTTCAACTTCTTCGATCTCCTCTGCTGCTTCGAAGCAATCGGCAACATTTTCAGCTATTTGATCGATTGTGTACACAGGCTTATTCTTCATACTCTCCATGTAGCATCTCCTGGATAAAAGTTGATCACCTTTTATCACTCCCACCCCTCTACTCGTGGGAAACTTCATGGCTTTTTGTTGGATGGAGATAATCGCTCCAACAGTGTTAAGCAGGGGACGCCTATATATCACGCTGTACGCCATAGGTACTTTCACCACGATGAAAGAGGTGACTAGTGTTACAATGGTGGGACTTTTCCCTAGTACCGCTGTAGGTTTTACAGTACCTTCTGGTTCTAGGATTGATCCACTAAACCCCTGTAGGAGAGTAGAAATGGGCTTTAGTAATCGCTCCGAAAGTTTTAAGCCCTTGAAAGCATCCCAACTCAAAACATTCGCTGCACTTCCTGTGTATACCAGAATCCTTTTAAAGTCAAAATCGGCAATGTCTTCCGTGACAACCAAAGCGTCATTGTGAGGTAATGCCACCCCTTCTAGATCGCTATCATAAAAAACATCGGTTGGTTAAATCTGGTGGCTGAGACGATGTTGTTGACTAGCAACGATCGAGAGTAAGCTTTCCTATTGTTTGTAGAATCACCTCTTGCAGCTATTCCCCCTGCGATAATATGGATAACCTCTGCTTTTGATCGTTGTTCCTCTTCCGTTGATGGATTTCCCGTTTCTGCCAACTTATGCAACTTCTTTTCAGCAACCAACCTATCACTTCTCTTCTTAATTGATAACAGTCCTTGGTATAATGACCATACTCCTTGTAGAATTGGCAAAACTAACTCTTGTCACGTTTCTCAGGCCTAGACATCAACTTTTGCGGCCAATGGACGATACCTTTAGGTAAACATTGCATCATTGCCCAAGACTATTTTACATATTCCCTTCTCTTTGAAGCCTCTACTGGCCCCATGCTGCCTCCACAGCTTCTACCGATCTAGGTAAACATTGCATCATCGCCCAAGACTGTTTTACATATTCCCTTCTCTTTGAAATATGGTCTGGCAGTTCGAAAATTTCGCAATTCAAGCTGATCATCTTCCTCTATCTTACGCTTTCCTCTGAATAACTGATTTGTATCAAACCGCGCTGAAGAGATCAGAACCTCTTCTTGATCTATATGGGAATCTGCTCTTCTCAACAATTCGACCATAGTAATTAGTGGCTTCTTAAAGATACTTACATGAAAACTTTGATTTTGTAACCCAGTGAGAAGAGATGAAACAACACTAGACATTTGCAAGTCCTTGATCCCCAAAGTTACATGATTAAATCGTGAAATATATTCCTAGGGACTTGTCTTTCTCCTGTGTCACTTGCATCAAAGCAATGCGGTTTTCTTCTTCCATGCGCTGCTTGCTCTGCAAAATTTTCAATAGATTTCGGTGGCAACGTGTCAAACCATTCACGAGCATCTTTCTTTAGTGTTAAAGGGAATGCACGACATGTTATAGCATCTGGCCATCCATGTAAATTCACTTGGTCTTGATATGTTCTCAGATGGTCAATGGGATCCGTAGTGCCATCATAGTCTTCGGTTGGCTAGCGGAATTTATCGGGTAGCTTGATACTACGTATTTTTTTCTGAGAAAGGATCCGCCCTCATCACCACCGGCCTTGATTGCATTTTGTGTTTGATTAGTACTTCTTCAATCTTCTGCATCAACACCTCCTCAGGAATAATTTCAGGCCGACTATCACTAGGGGTATCATCTACAAGTGGAGCTCCGGCGGTCTACTCAGGGATCGAAGTTGGATTTGCAGGTAGGGAATTCACCGGCGACTGTTGCGAAAGCAAAGCCATGACCTCGTTCAATTGTTGCTGCATTTGAGCAAATTTTTCTTGAAGATTCTCCCATTGGCTGCAATTGGGGATGAGGTAGTAGTGGGTACTAGTGCGGAATGGCTATCTCTGGTCGTAGTTTCGTCCTCTCGAAGAACATTTTTCAGCTTATCCGCTTTTGAGATTTTGGAGGCATTGTATCGGCTTCAACACTAATTTCTGTTATTCTAAATGGAAATTGGTAGAAAATTCTTTACGAACTAACCTTGCTTTCCGAAATCAATCAATTAAATGGAAATTTTGGGGAAACTCTCAACAATTGCCCTAGCTTTCCAAGATCGATTCCTCTGGTAAAAAACAATTTTGTGGAATTTTCGTGAGAATCAATTTCAATCCCCACAGACGGCGCCAATGATTCAATTTAGATTGAATCACAAGAAAAATGATTTTTAGAGAATTGAGAGAAAAATGAAGTTTGTGTTTGTTCTTGAGTGAAGTAAACAGTGAAAATTTAATCCTGACTATGGTGGGGTATTTATAGGGATGGGAGATCGGAAGAGCGTCGTGTGGGAAAGAGTGTAGGAATATAGCGTAGGCTCTAGTAATCGTTCATTGTGCGTTTAACTTCTTAAGTAATCTTAGCATAGCGAGTAGCCCTGGATTCCTTTATGTCGTTGCTTTGACGGTTATATATCGCTCTTGTTACTGTTTACAAATACCCTTTTCCAATACCTTCTTAATTACATTAGGTTGTTTAATTCTATGATCAAGGAGAATGTAATGGAAGAAGAGGATGCTAATATTTGTATCGTTTGAAAGCTTTTACAGACACCAAAGCTAGTCCGGTAGCCTGTGAGCGACTACTCTATTTCACTATCTAAACTTTGCTTGAGGTAGATTTATGAAGTTGTTTTTTTGTGAATTTGTGAGGATATATCAAAGATGGAGTTGTGTAACAACTAAAAGGATTTTGTTTTCCAAATTTGTTCAACAAACAAATATACATGGATTTTATGAGCTGACTAAACACCCTTGTCTCTTTTAAGTGTGCAACCGCTTGATTTTCTAAGGATAGCTTACCTCTCCCCTTAAGGATTGGAAACGGCCACGTGACTGTATGTGATTAGGGGTTGGACCCATAGCCACATACAGTCACGTAGCAGTTTTCACTCCGTAAGGGGAGAAGTAAGCTCTCTATAGCCGGATTGGTGCAATCGCTAGTTAACAATGGAAGCCATTAGCAAGGATATTTTCCACAAAGAAGGATTATCTTAAGCACAAGAAAATTAATAAGGATGTTTTTTGTATAAAACACGTTAAAGGTGTTGTATTCAATGTCACTTAGCCGTCAAACTTTAATTACAACAAGTGTACCTCCCGTGCAATGCACAGGAAACAATGACTGATTAAAGAAATAAGTATGGGGCAATAAATTTTCTAATAATCAGAGATAGCTATATTATCATCATATAATAAGTTTAACTAATTAAGTGTGTTTGCACTATATAGCAAATTTGTATATTTCAAATGAATCATATTTTCGCTGTGTTATTTTTTGTAGACTTTATACTAAATTTGTTAAATCTTTATATTAATCGTGTTATATTTCTATTTTACAAAGTGAATTAGTTATTATTTATTATGTAGAAAGATAACTGTTTTCGTATAAAAGGAAAAATTTCAACCCGTTTCCCCCACCCCCGCTCAACCACAATACTAGACCAAAAACAGTCATTCTCCGGTGTTGATTTGAGCATGCTGTGAACACAAAAATATAGATCGTGCTCAATGATGAAATGTATAAAACTCCAACTGATTCGAAAGATACTGTATTGATCATTGTTCCTACGGTTACCGTGAGTTACAGATTTCTTACAAAAATAAAATAAAATAAAAAATAATGTGTAGAAAAACCGTATCCTTTTGCAACGATATAGGGATTTCGGCCCGGACAACTTTACGAAAAGCAAACGACTCAAACACATATCATTCCATAATTGTTTCTTGGTCTCATCTTGATCAAAAGCTTGGAACTTTCACGGTGGACTTGGTGGTTCAGAAAAAGAAAACAAAAAAAGTAATATATAAAGCTAGTATCCATTGTAAATTCCAAAACACCAAACATAAAATTTCTATTTCTGAAACTTTACTAACAATAACATTAATACCTTTAACAGCTTGGAGATAGTGTACAGCTGTGTTGGAAAAAAGATAACATAAGGAAGTCAAAGAGGAAATTAGCATTTGAAAATCATAATAGGAAACAAAGTAGTGAAGAACTTACAAAAGAAGTTTCTTATTTTACAAAAGAAGAAATGTGTTAAACCTGCCCTAACTTCTCATGCCTTGTTGTTACTAATTTTATTGTTGCTTTAAATGATTCCGATGCCATTGCACAAAATCGTCATTGAAATTGAGAGTCAATGAAAACTGAAAATGTAGAATGTAGCAAGCAAAATAGAACGAATTGTCCAAATGTGTATTTATATATTTAAATGTAGAAAAAGTGAAAGTAGTTACTTTCATTTAGCAGACAGCTTATGGAATAATAAGTGATTTAATAAATCAAATTAGAAAAATCGTTTCATTGTATGGACAAATAATTGAAATAGTCAAAGTTGAAGATATAGGTGGTTATTAAAACTCGTATAATCTAAAAGAAGAGTATGAAAAACAATAAAATGAAAAATATCTACAACTGCTAAATACATGTGAAAAGTAGGTGGTTGCCACTACTATATTATTAAAATTTTAATAAATCAGTAGGAAAAAAGGAAAAAAAATAAAAATGCAACAGATTTTTGTATCTTTTGGGTGGGAAAAAGATACTAGAATCACAATTGCTTTTTTTTTTTTTGGTTTGGTTACGCACCATCACGAGAGCCCACACCTGCCCACCTACATACTTTGGTGTAGGAAATAAATTGTGGGATTGCCTGAATTGGCCAGAGTTAGTGTTTGTTTCTACTGACTTCCACTAAAGGCCTCCTTAGACTATTATTTTTCTTTATATATATATATATATATATATATATGGCATATTCTCTACTAGTTTTTCACTTTTTATCTAATTTCACTCATCATCCACGACACATTGTGAATAGTTACTTCTGGAAAAAAAAGTGACAAATAACAAGCTCTAACATGACATGATGATTGCATTATCTTATTTGGTGCAATCATCCAATAAAATGATACATTTTCATCTTAATGTGGTAAAGACAAAATTTGAAGTACCAAAAAGGAGAATTTTGACCCTTTAAATTGTCTCAATTTTCTTTATCCTATGCTATAAAAGAGCCAACTCCGGTTACTGTTTTTTGAAACAGTAACTTCAATTTTTTTTTTTTTTAAATTAAAATCTTGGCCCAAAATCTTGCTAAAGCCCACACTGACAGCCGATTGCTTTTCCTCTTGAATCTTCTTTAACCCAATGCAAATATCCCTGCCCCCTTTTTCTACCAGTAAATCGCCCTTTCTCTCTACATATATGTACTTACATATATATGCGTTCGAATTGAATTTTGAGTTATGGTAATGTTTTTACATTTTCACTTCTATGTGATTCAGTGGGGATTCTTGCAGGTGCGACTGATACGGCGACGTCAGAGAATTTTTCGTCGATGGCCAACCAGATGTTCACGATGGACATCAACTCGCAAATTGGGAGTTGCATGCCACTGGGAATGATGCGAATTGGAACCCAGATCTATAACATTGAGATCCGACCCAGGCAGGGAGGGAAACTGGTTCATGCAGCTGGTACCGTGGCCAAGATTCTGACTGCGCCTAGTATGCGACCAGGTAATGAAGATAAATCTTCTTTTATTTCTTTGTAGGAATGTAGTTAACTTCTTTAATTTGGCGGAGAATATATGGACTAGGAAATTGACAAAAAAGTTTAAAAGCGGAGAGTTTAGTTGCTTATTTAACTCTGGTGACGGAAGAAAATTAATGGAGTTGGTAAAATGTAGGGAAATAATTTGCGGGGACTAGGTATTGAAGAGGTGATGAAAGGTGAATTTTGTTAAGAGATGTAGTCGAGTCCTGTTATTTGGTAAAGGAAACGAAATGAATGTACTGGCCGGCGATTTCCCGCCGCTTCTGCTAATTGGATTGCTCATCGGCGAGCAGGTAAGCTTCCCCAAATTCTTGCTTTGATTTGTACCTCAATTTTTTGTTCGTAATCTTCTTAGGATTTCGATCGTGCTTAGTGGGTGAAATCTGGGTTATGAAGGATAAAATTCGTAGGGATATTTTGGGGTTATGAAGGATAAAAGGATTGGGATGAAGGGAAATTTGGGATGAGGGGAATAAAAAATCCCAGTAATTGTTGAATTTCTTTCTGTCATTATCATGCATCAACAATAGTTAAACAAAATATTTTCATAACAATAGCAAATTGTAAAAATAAAGTATTCTTTTAAACATTTACAACATGGCATCTTAAAGAAGATCTCCATATCAAGTAATGCTCGGCCTTCTAGATTAATGAACTATTATATTTGCTTAAATTTTGACTCATTTTTTTTTTAAATTACCTGTAATCATTCTTAGGATGGTACTCAACTTTTTTTTAGTTTTTCTTTTAATCTAGATCGGAAGAGCGTCGTGTAGGTTCTCGGCATTAGATGACACCAATGTGTTTGCCTATAGATGATATATAATATATTAAATTGTCACATTTTCATCCACAAATTTTGACTCTAGAAAGTTCTCCATGCTTCTCCCAGATGGTGCTCTTGGTTCTGCACTATTTTTCCTTCTTCCTCTCTACCTTTTTCTATCCTCTCACATTTCCTAATAATTTTATATAGTTGTACATCTATTTAATCAGCTTGGTCGTATGAGATTATCTTCTTGTGTGCTGGAGGAGAGTATTATAAAAGTAACAATGGTCATAACTTAAGACATTGCAGTAAGGAGGAGAAAGTGAAAGAACTAAAGCTTTCGAAAGGTAGAAAATGAAGTACATATACTTAAAGAGACTTAGAGAAACCGATTTGGTGTCAGTTTGAAATCTGTGAAAGGATGAGTAGTTGGAATTAGCTTTATTTTTTCTTCCCCTGGATTTTGTCCTCAAGTCTCCCACTCTGCTTTTGCTAATTCTTTTAATAACTTTTAATTGCAAATGAGTAGTTGTAACTTAGATGACTACAAGAAAACAGGGGTTTTACCCACGCATTTAAGTATGGGTAAAGATATCGTTATGTATGCGTAAAAAAGTTTACCCACACATAATGTAAGTGTCAACAAGTGTGGCTATGAGTCCGTAGAGAAAAGTTTTTACCCACACATAAGTATATGTGTGGGTAAGTATTATAATTTTACCTATATATCTATGTGTAAGTAAATATTGTCATATGTGTGGGTAATGGGACTGTCACATATACAATGGTGACGTAGAAGATGATGTGTCACATGTTGTGTCTGCTGACGTGTAATTTATTATGCGTGAGTAAAAAATAAGATAATGTGTAGGTAAAAGTAAGTATATTGTGTAAGTAACAGTATATCTATGTCAATAAAAATTTATTTATGTGTGGGTAAAAGCCATTAAATATGGTTAATAATTTATTCATGTGTGTGTAATAATTCGCTTTTTTCATTTTCTTTTTTTCATTTAGATATAAAAAGTTTGTAAAATTATATACAAAATAGTTGAATAATATTCCAAACAATAAGAAAATTAAACATGTATTCATATCACAATGTTGCTCAATGGAAATTGCAATATACTAATAAAGTTCGAAAATAAGTTCAACAAAATCGAAAAGTAGTATCACTGCAATTAAAATCACATCAATAGTGCATGGGCTCAACAAAGCAATGTAAATCCTACGCAGTTTCCACATAAGTCATCAAGAGGATGATGAAACTCAGAGATAGAGTCAACGTAACCACCAGAAGAGTTGAAAAGACGATTTCCTCCAGATTGAGGATGGGATGATTCACCAATAGGGGATGTACTTGGATGGGCTGTTCCTGAACATTGATCCAATGGTGCAGACGAAGGAGGTATAATATTCTTTTCAATCAACGCGCGTCCCATCATTTGAACCTTTCCTTCGAGCTCTCCAAAACTAGACTTGTAATGATTTACCTCATTAAGCAATTGACTGTATGTAGGACGGTTTGACTTAGCACTAGTGCTCTTGGCCCCAAAGGTATTAGGGGACCGCCCCCAACCAAACAAACGGATGGATTTCCGTCCAAGCACCTTCTCTAATATTTCTTTATCAGTCATTTTCTTTGGCGGATTTCCCCTCTCAACTGCATCATTTCTTCCTGTTGGAGCAAATGAACTAATTTAAAAATATGATCATACTAGTAAAGTGCATGACTCGTAGTTAAATTAAGTAAAAGATAAAATATTACAACATGCCCTCCTACCCTCTTTGCAACATGTCCATGTCAATAGGACCAAGTGTTCTATTATGCGAGCAAGCACCGTCGAAAGTGCCTCATTTGGAAAAAGAACCTGTTGGATCACAAATCATTTGAGAATGCATGTAATATGATATTTGATTTATTGACTGCATATGCGTCTCTGTCCAGGGATCCATAAAGTGAATAAAATTAAGAAACTCAAACAGCCCTTAGGTATGCTAAATAATATAATACCTTTGATATATAATTTATTTTTCTAGTTATGTCTTATCTTTATCAAAGCAAAACACTTATTTTTGCATAATATCTTGCCATTTTAATTTCCTTCATTGAACAATCTGATGAATCATTGCAATCAATAGAATAATGAATAAAATTAACGTATTAAGTAATGTTAATTATTATCTAGTAATCTATTTGGTGCTCTTCCCCCACCACTCAATAATTAATTATAATAGTCTCAAGGGTATTTTTGATTTCTGAGAGACAGTATTGTTTGATGCACGAAAGCAGAATATAAACACTCTGATGTGCATGTTGATTTCTGAGAGACCTACTTCTCATGTGCAGGCTGCAGAAAGCACAATATAAACACTCAAAAAATATTCTCAATTAAGGATATCGTGATATTGAAGACCTGTAAAGTACGAAAATTAGAAGGGGCAAAAATCAATATTGAAAGCGACACTAAAACTTCAAAATTAAGGATCGTCGGAAAAGTACCAGTGGAACATTCATCAATTTCGGATTTCATCTAGAGGAGGTGAATTCGTTGCACCATGAGACGAGAAAACAGAGAAGGGTTTAAAAGAGAGGAAACGAATACATCTTTAGAGAGCGAGTAAATTAGAGAGGGAACAAATATAGGAGACGGTAGAAGGGTTTAGCTTGATTTTTTTTTTTTTCTTATTTATTTTCCTTGTGAAGGGCCTCACGCAGAATATAGATATCTTTTTTTCCTTTTTTATTTTTATTTTTTATTTTTTCACATATGTTGCGAATGAATCGATTTCTTGGGGTAAAGGATTTATGCTCTTATAACCCGAAATGTCATTATGTGAATTTTTTTTTCCACATGTCGTTTCCTTGGTAAAATATTTAATGAGTTAATATTTAAACACATATATTTGGAATTTCTCATAATATGTATATAAATCTTAAAAAATTAACCACACATAAATAACATTTATAATTTTTTTTTTCTTTTGACATTAGAAAGGGATTGTAGGGGAGGGAATCAAACCCTTGATCAAGGATTTAGTAACTAACTCGGATGTTATTAGATTAGATGAGTCTTTGGAATATTTATAATAATATTAAGGTAATATAAGTAATAAAACAATTCACATCATCCTTTACATGGCACAAAATTTAACGGCACATATTTGACCACATGCATTTTACATTTCTCTAATGCGTATATAAAGTTTGAAAAATTAACCACAGATAGATAACATTTATAATTATGTGTGGATAATATAAATATTAAAAAAGCCACATCATCACTTATGTGGCAAAAAATTAGTGACTTACTATTTAACTACACATATTTGACATTTCTTATAATGTGTATATAAAACTTGAAAAAATAACAACACATAAATAACATTTATTATTTTGTTTGGTTAATATAAATAATTAAAAAAGCCACATCAGCATTATTAAAAAATTATAGACTCTCACTAAGCTTTAAAAAATGTGGTTTTTTCCCAGTAGATTTACATGTAGCTAATAAACTTTACCTACACATAACATACGTCAAATAACGAATCAATTAAGATTATTATATTACCCACACATATTAAAATTATGTGTGGCTAAATACCAACACATAATATGTGTGGCTATTTTATGTGTGGGTAAAACACCCGTTTTCTTGTAGTGGATCGTGTAGGATGGCTTTTGACGGTTGTTGCCCTGATTGCAAACTTCTAGTGGATGATTGTCCTCTAAGTAAGTCATGGAAGCTTTTACCACTTTTTGTTTGTATTGATGTATGTTAGTAAATGATTCTGGAGTACTAAAAGGTTAAATTTCTATGCCTTCGCTTGTATTTAAATGGTAGTTCTAATATTTTGTGAAATTGCAGAAGCATGCAAGAGATTCTTCCTCCCTCACTGGGTTCAACATCTGAACCCCCACCTCTTTTTGAAGGAACTACCAGGTACTCTCTTTTCCATTCTAAGTTTATCCTGCTACCTTGCTGTATTTTGGTTCTGCTGCTTTTCGTAATTATTTTTTTGTTAGTGAGGTTTGATTTTTATTGTATATTTATCTCATAATTCGATATGAGATTTTGTATTTACAGGGTGTATGTCATGCCCCCGCTAATTTTCTAATATTTTCGAATATCTTATATTAATTTACAAATTCTGTAGCGGAAGCTTCAATTCAACAGCGGGGACGGAACGTGCAGAACAATCCAATTTATCTTATCTTACAAAGTTTAATAGACAAAGCTAATTATATAAGGTAAGTTTTTCAAGAAATATATAAAACACACTAGAAGTTGTATTAAGAAATATATTTTATTGATTACTAAAATACGTCGAGTCACTAGAAAACTTTTATAGGAAAAGTAGAATTCAAATCAATAAGATCATAACTCACTATTTTCTTATATGTTATAAGATGTAAAAACATATATACTATAGAGGTGGGCATGAAACTATTAAATTTACAGTAGCTTCAAAGGTAGATTTATACTACATGCACAACTCTACTCCATTTCACGAGCACTATCCAACTCTCGGCTTGCCTTGCTTTTCAGATTTTATAGCTTCAATCATCTACAAAAATTGTAGTAAAGAAAGAAATGAGTACAAAGTACTCAATGAGTAACAAAACCCTTTGATTTACCTTTTATTTGAAAGATTTATTTTCCAAAAAGTCATTCAATGCACAAAAATTTTCAATGTACAGATGGGCCATATCACTAGTTAAACTACTACTCGTGGTGCGCGCAAGAATCATATCAATTCAATCATAGCTATGTATAATTAAGTGGATTCACATTTGAATCCCGGTTGACCTCTACTGGAATTTCAGACAGATTAATACAGATACAGAGCAGAAACCACACTAATCGTCGCCCATCTCTGTATCATTAGATGGCTCCTAGTGTGACAACAAAGCATAGCAGAACAGACGCAGAACGGGTAGAGCAACTAGTGATTCAAAATGCAATATATCAATCTTTCTTTTCAATACATCAGAATCCATATTCATTGCTTTAATCAAATACATACTTTGACATTTCAAAACATCATCAATGCTAACAGGGAATCAAAGTGATAGTTACTCACCTCAAAGGTTCCTCGAATAATCCCAAGTGGAAAAGCGTTATGATCTCCTTGATATTCTTCAATTAAAGCTATTTTTCAAGCTATAATCCTTCCATATATGGTAAGGGACCCTTTTCAAAGGATAAATAAGTGTTATGATGGGTTTCTATGGTTGATTTCCTTCCTCCAATGACTTTAGACGAATTTTGGGGTTATTAGAGGGAAAGAGGATGGTTTGGGGTCTTTGGGAACTTGAGGACCCAAAGGCCCTTTTTATAATAGTTGAAATTTAATTGTTTTTAATAAAATTTGATTTCCGCCAACCAAATCGTGACACATGGCGCTACATATACCGCACACTTGGCGGGAATTTATCTGAGAAGTTCCTCCCCTTTGCATTATCTTTCAATTAAGTCACCGTACTTTAGTTTATGTCAATTGAAGACCGAATTCTTTCTCTACCGTCAATTAAGTAACAATCTTTTAATTTTATAATACAATTCAAGAATTCTTATGACATTTCAAACGGTTATTCCATCATTGCCAATTTTTATCATTTAATTGAATGGCAATTTACAAGTCTGCAATTCGTTACAATTATATTGTCACATTCCAATTCTTAGCATTCAGTTGACTGACAATTTTGTAACTTTACCATTGATGCACTTCAATATAATCCCGTTGTCATATTCTAATTTTGGACGTTTAATTGGGTAATAAGATTGGAATACAATTCAAACAATTATTTAATCATTATCAGAATAACGATATACTTGTCTTAAAATTTTGCGAGTCGTTACAGTGTATATCAATTATCATTGCTTATATGCCCAGCACGTATGGATTGTCGGGAATTATAAGGTCTGTAATCACTCATCTTTGGCTGTTTTTATTTTTTCATTAATCATTTTGGTTGTATAAGATTGACCTCTCTTTGTTAAAGTACATACTATCATTGTGAAAGTTGTAAACTATTTGAAGAGTTAGAACTTATGATGTGCTTGGGATCTGCTTGATTTTTAGAATGCATTATGGGTTAAAGTTTAAACTTATGAAATATAAGGGAAAAAAATAGAGGCGTGATCAATATGATTGTTGATTTTGTCTTCGTGTTTGCCCAATCATATAATTAAAATAATTTTCTACCCTGCTTTAGACGGTACTGAATTTGGACTGAGATGTTTCTTTATGTTTACAAGACAATATCAAATTGGTTCCCATTGATCTCGAAAATAGACCCACTTGATATAAGGAGAAAGTGTATCCTGAAAATAAGGCAAATATTTTTTGATGTTGTGTCACATGGTGGCTAAATCACACTATCTAGCTAATGTATCTTAATTTTTGTTATGTAGGTTTGATTTTTATTGTATATTCATTTTTTTTCTCCTAAGTTTACACGGTGCCAGACACTTCTATACCATTTTTTTTAAATTAAAACTTTGCCCTTACTGTGTCACCAGAAAGTTCTTGTTCTAGGCAAAGCATCTTCTTGATTGTCCACGTTTCTTTCTGCTCTTATCTCGAGTGGCAAAAAAAGGTAAAAATTTAAAAAAAAAAAAAAATCTAGTAGCATGGTGCTCTATCACCCTACCTTTTTGAGCTTTGCCAACATGCTTACATACTTGTCATAGAAAATAATGAAAAAGATTTTTGTAATTTGAGTTTACAGCTTTTCATATTTCCTATTGATGAAGCATAATATGCAAGGCTTATGATATCAAGATAATGAAAGCATGAGTGATGAAGCTATATGGGAAACTCTTTCTGTAAGTTTTTCGATTTTATAGACATCACGAAATGTGCCATAATCTTCGAATCTAGGTTTACAATTTGTTGTATAGTCCTTAGGCTATATCTTAATTTATTCTTGTGGTCTGAGAGTTTAGTAGGTCAATGGCATAGTGAACCAAATCCTTTTGGTTATTTATGGCTGTCATTAAAATTTTTTAAATAATTTTCTTATGAGGTTGTTTAGACAAGAATGTTGTTGAAGTATATAAATGCTTATTGTAATCTAAGCAACATGCAAATTTGCTTTTAACGATTGAGCTCCACTTATGTCTGCCAAATGTGAACTGAATTGTTGGTTTTATACTAATGTACCTTCATTGAAAAGTTCTTTTTTTTTTTCAATAGGTAACTACTAATCAAGTCCTTATTGTTGTGCTCACTAGGAGACTCAGAAAGATAATGTTGCCATAACTAATCTGGTTGAGTTCCAGTTCCATTTTTGTTATTCATCTATTTTCCTCTATATGTTTTTTGCCCCTTCTCTAAACTAGACCTTTTACCCACCCCAGCCTCACAATCTAATTACTCTTTTGTCATTAAGGTAATTTGGGAGGCTGATTTCAGAAGAATCCTGAATCCAACTGCTTGTTTGAACTTTCAAAGGATCAAATGGCTAATTTCACATTTTGGGGTTTCTATTATACGTTTGAACTTGGAGAGCTGTGAGGTTGTTGTTGATCAAGTAATGAGACTAAACAGATATATTGTTTACATCATAACAAATATTTCCACTTTGTACACATTTCATAGAATCAAAAAATCAAGCATCTCGATCTTGGAGATTTGTCCTTATCTTTACCATATAAATAAACAAAAAAAAAAGTAAAATGAAAGAGAATACAAGATGTTATTACATTGAACTCCCTCTCGTTGATAATTAACCCTGCACTCGTTTCTGTTTGATGTATCACTTTATTTTGTGTATGGTATATATAAGAATCGTGTGTGCATCAATCAAAAACATTCTCTTGAATGCATTGAAATTGATAATCCAGAGTCCAATTCATGTTAACTCTTCAATCCTGTCATTATAAATGGAAAATGAAATATATATATATATATATATATATATATGTATATGTATATATGAAAATATTTGAAACCTGTGAAATTATTATTAGTGACTACTAACTAATAGGCAGATTGTTCAAAAAGATTGAAGTGCTGATACTGAGGTTGCATTGCGTGATCAGCTTTTTTAGCTTTTACAATCAAATTAATTAGTGATGAGAATTAACTTGTTAGTAAAAAGATGACCTTGAGGAATAAAAAGATGACCAGGATGAAGTTGGAATATGCAAAACATGAAATCAAGTTTAACTTGTCGATGGTGATTGGTGAAGGTGATCTTCTGATCTCATATTGACTTAATGGTCATGTATAGTATATAATCGATCTTAATTGTTTCTAGGTATTTATTTATTTATGTAATCGGAAAAAAGACAAGGAAAGAAAGAATGTTTTTCTACATAAGTTTTCATATCCATGCATGAGTACAGTGGATTTAACCTTATTTTATTTTTACAGGATGAACTCTAGAAAGTTCAATAAAGACTAAAATTTGTTATATGAGGAACTTCCACTATGATCTCCTACATGATGTTTTCAGGCAAGATATTGGTCTTCCATTAATGTCGATGAGACACCTGCTAAAGAAGGTTGCGCCACTGATCGACGAAGCATTGCAGAAAGTGTATTTTCTACATGTCACGGTTGAATTCACTTTGTTAGTTATTTGAAGTAATATTTATTTATTTTTTTTTTGTCTGCAAATATATTCCATGTAAACTTGACGATACGTGCAACGCACGTGCCGTAACTAGTATTAAATAAAAAAAGGCATTGTGAACAGTTACTTTTGGGAAAAAATGACAAATAACAAGCTCTAACATGACATGATGATTGCATTATCTTATTTGGTGTAATCATCACTAATATATAAAAGGTAGAATCTTTGTAAAATATTTGAATTCCACCTTTATCCCCATATTTTTATTTTAATTCCTTGTTTGCCCCTACTTTTTATTATTCCTCATTTATTATAATATTAAATACAAATTAATTAATTAATTAATTAAGCTAACATATCTTATCCTTCAAGCTAATAGTATTAGTTATTCGTATATGTTCAAAAAAACTTATGGAAAATCTAAAATAATGTGAAACTTAATATATATGATTCAAAACAATAAAAAACTATTAGGCATGAACACAAATAATTATTTAATTATTTTAGGTTAACACAAAAATTTCTCAAGAAACATTTTTTTCTTAAGCAACAGTACAAATAATTGTTTGATAGTTTGTAGGGTATTATTTAATTCCAATATCAAGATTAATCTTTAGTGTTTATTGTGTTTATTTTCAATTCAATTTGAATATTAATCTTTGGTGTAGTATTTATTGTGATTAATTTTAATTTTAACAATTATTTCAGTAAAAAGCATTGAAACTAAAATTACAATTGTAATTCTTATCCCAATCCTCTCTCAAAACAATTAGTGTGATGAATTGTAACTCCTATTTGAATCTTTTTAATATAAAATTCTATTTTTACTTCTTAACTAACATTGTTTAATTCCTTAATTTCCATTTGTAACTCCTATTTGAATCTTTTTAATATAAAATTCTATTTTTACTTCTTACCTAACATTGTTTAATTCCTTAATTTCGATTAGTCTATTATTTAATTTCAATTTCATGATTAAAACGATAATAATAATAATAAATACAAAGCAAGCATAGATCATCTTTTTAAAGTAATATTTTATAAGTGTATTGTTTAAGTAATACTTAATTTATAAAAAATTATAAATGATTATAAACCTTTTTATTGCATGCAATAATCATTACTATAAATTTAAATATCTTCAAATATTATGAACAAGCATATGAATCAAATAGTTCAAAATTTATTATTTTATTGTACTAAGTTTGTTAGGAGGAACGTGTGTAAAAATTCACATTCCCATTTTACCTCCAACTTTTTTTCTCTTAATACTCATTTCGTCCATATAACTAAATGTTTTCAAATATGTTAATTGCATTGTTTTTTTGTACTTTTTCCAATTTAATTAGTGACTAGTTTTTTCGTTACTTTTTGTGCATTCATATATTAGTGACGTCTTAAAGCATTTTAGTTGTATTAGTTTTTTTTTTAAACTAAATCCAACATAATAATACCACTATTTTTGTGCTATTTTTTTTTTAACTTTGAAAATAAAATCCCAAAAGATTTTACAAAAAAAAGAGTCATATTAATTTTTTGAATATACTAAAATAAAAATTTATCGGTTAGTATTACTTTGATATTTACCCAGACAAAAAACTAACATAACTTTCGTGTTATTTTTAAAAAATCATTCACGATAAGATAAAAAAAGTTGAAACACATGTTATCTTTTGCTATACACATTTTTAAACTATTATAAAATTAATATTAATTAGTTTGAAATATTAATTTTAAACCAGTATAAGTTCATAGCGCTGTACACAAATTGAGCAAATTGTGAAATCTTAATTTGCCTATTAACTCTTAATCAAAGTTTACTTTAAAATAAAAGATAAAACAATTATACAAATGACTTTATTAACATAAAAAATTACCGATGTCACTGTCAATAGTTTTATTAGAATAATTGGAGCCATTTTTATCTTATATATATATATGCTCCCGCAATCATATTTTTCAAGTCTCTTCTCTCTTTATTTTTCTTTCTTTCGTTACTTAATTAAATATTATTTTCTTCTTGCATCATTAAAGATATAAATAGAAAAAAGGAGAATGAGAACTATATGCTTATAAAAGTAATTGAATTATGCAGTTTAGTTGTCATCTCCTTATTGGCCATTGAATGAATGAAGGCCCCCATGTATTTATGCATATCAACTCATCCTTCAATGGCCATTGAATAAATGAAGACTCAATCTATTTATACATATCAACTCATCCTTCAATGTAATGATGACAACTAAAGTGTCGATAAATAGCATTACTTTTTCTCAAAGAATTTGTTGAAAACTTCACAAATGCAAATAGGTTCCTTCAAAACTCTAACGTTAGTTTTTTTTATTTTTTATTTGTTTTAACATTACAAAGGAATTGTAGTAGAGGAAAATATAAGAGATCATTTTAAGGTATGGTAAGTCAGTTGAATGCCACCAAACCACACTTGTTTTAACATTCTGAGGTTAATTTTTGTGGAGAAGAATGTAGCAATTTTAATTGAAAAATGTCTAAGTTGAAAAATATTGTCTATATATTTATAAAATAAAAAACTTTCATATCTCAAACATATTATATATATATATATAAATTAATATACAAAAAAAAAAACAATTATCGTCTCATACAACGTGCAACGCACGTTAACATGACTAGTCCAATAAAAATGATACCTTTTCATCTAGGAGAATTTTGACCCACGAATTGGTCTCAGTTTTCTTTATATTAAATAAAAATAATATTATTTAGCACTAGTGGTGCTTAGCATCTGTTTACATGACAACTAATATGATATTAAATAGTATAAATTTCACAAAAGGTCCCCAATCTTTCAACTTTGAATCGCTTGAGTCTCTACTTTTTTTTCAGCGTGTTGAGTCATCAACCTTTAATGAATATGCACAAAACCTCCCGCCTAATGGAATCCATCCAAAATTCCGCTAAATGGTTGAAGAAATTACCCTTATACATTTATCATTTAAATTTTAAAAAAAGAATTTAAAAATTAAAAAAATAAAACAATGAAAAAAGAAAAAAAAAAA
>CAVNYN010210068.1:0-33005 GCA_963692815.1 Nyctanthes arbor-tristis
AGGGGTTGTAGAAGAATGGGAGAGTTAGTTTTGGGAAAATACCTATATTTTTACCCAGATTGAAAAGTAGCTGCTGAGTTGAATCAATAGAAGATATCTTCCCTCTCAATTCTATGCAAAAATTTAATCAGGAAATTTCTTTTCATGGTGGAGAAATTTAAAAATATGTTATTTGCTTAAGGTTTAGCTACTCGGAGCTTCTGGATATAACTCCTCTCTTTTCACACTATATAATATCTATCTATTTCAAGCGTTTTATCCAGCGCTTTAACATAGGACTGTTTCTCAAGATGAAATAACTGTTGGAAATTTATTGTAATACAAGTTGCATGGGAAGAAATATGTGATAATGAATTATCATTTCTCAGCTTTCTCCAGTCAGAGCCAAAACTGTACCAATAGGAAAAATTGAATAGCCCAAACAAAGATTAAAAAAATAAAGCAAATGGCAAGGCTGAAATTGCACAATGTTAAGTACAGCCAAATTTGTTATTGTTCTAAAAGAAATATAAAACAAGGAATCGTTAACGTGCACAGCAGACCAAAAAGTACAATGGATATAAGCTGCATTCAAACCAATTCCAAAAAACCAAAATATCTGGTTATCAAAATTACAAAAACTTCTAACATTCTCACTGAGAATGTATTATTTTGGTTATCAAAATTACAAAAACTTCTAACATTCACACTGAGAATGTATTTGAACAGCGGATGGCTTTGGTTGGATCCTAATAGCCTACAGAGTAGATAAAAAAACCCCTGTTAGAGATATAATGTAGAAACTTCACTCAAATTTTTTCCTGTACTTCTATTGCTATTTTATTTTGGTTTGACTTTGCTGGGTTCACTTGCTTATAAGCATTGATCTTGAGTCATCTCTTATTCAATAATGTACAACTCCTTATTATCATGCGAACAGGGTTCTCCCTAGTGCATCCTTGATTTTCCATTAAGATATTTTCTTCAAACTTTCTTTAACAAGGGAACCCACAGCCTGCATGAAACTCTTTGCTCTCTTATATCATGAATCTTATAGCATTTCACGTTATGCATCATATACCACTTGTTTTGTTGAAAATTGCAAAGAAGCATGCAGAATGTTCACTTTGAAAGAAGAGTTCAAGGAGTATGTGACAATCACTTCTTTACTCTCTAGGAGCATGCATGATACTAATTTTAGTAATTTTCTGCCCTCTTCTTTTCCGCATTGTTACTTCCTTCATCAATACAAAATTTTGCGGCTCCTGGCTTAGATCCTAACGTAACATATACACATTCCAGAAGGGTACTTGTACGTCTTAAAGATCTGTAGCACACACATAAACCATAATTTGACTCGTGGAAAAAGTATCTATAAGAAATACACAGATATTTCTAGCACCAACTCTCTTTTTATCTGCTTTTAAATTAAAAATGAATAAATAACTGAAAAGTGAAAATAATAGATATTGGCACAAGTAACATTTTCTAAGAAGGAATTTTAAGTTCCTTTCTTACGAGTAACTTTGCACTGTCACTTCAAAATACAGTATAATTATTTTCTACAGGATCAATTTACCTCTCTATTTCCTATATTTCCATCATTTGAACAGTTCTTCATTGTTTAGGATTTACCAAGTCATGGGGTTTTAGGTATTCTCATCTATACCAAATTCCTATAATGATTTTACCATAATGTGAAACAAAATACTCCCATTCCAATTATAAATCACTCTAAACAAGAGGTAACTTCTTTAATCCCAGTTTTCTCTAAGGAAGAAAACTGAGAAGAATACAACAAAGAATGGACTATAAAATTGTTAAATCCTATGGATTGGATAAAATATTTATCCATGACTTCCTAAGTCAGCTAGGTTAAGGCCTGTAAGCAAAGAGCTTCTTTTGCTCCTACCCTTAAAGGAAAGGCTGTAACATCGCTTTCAAACAGAAAACCCTTTCCTTAAATATATATGAAAAAATTCAAGCTTTGACAAGAATTAAATGGCATTTTGCGTGTCTGAAAGCAAAGAGCAGGGTGTTAATGTACTGACCCACTTGGTGATTTCTCCTCTGCCATGCCAGACTTAACTTCAGGAGCGATCCCCGAATTCATTTGCAATTCAATCACTGTGAAAATGAGATGTCATAAACCGATAAATTCGTGCAATAAACCAACAATTTATTCAGTGCGGTGCTGGATCCAATTTAATGCAGAACCACATAATAAGGTTAAAAATCTAAATATATATAATTGTCCACACATTTGATGATATTACTTATATGTGACAACCAGTACTGTTTCTTACAAAGAACATTAGAGAAGAAGAGAATCGTAAATGACTAACTAGTATAATGCGAACCATCTCTATTAGACAATTATTACAAGCTCAGCTTTTAAGCAGGCGAGAAAATTATTTATTTTGTCTGTAGTACACCCCAACATGTGAAAGCTAAATCCATTGCTTCATTAAATGCCTTGTATTATTTGAACCACCTAGCTCCAGGTTTTACCATGTCCACAAACTTTGACATATCTTCAACAATATAGATTACTAAAAGCTTCGCTATATATTTAAATTATATCTTCAAGAAAATAAAATTACCAAAATACTGCCATGTTAACATCAAAATATAATACTACACGACGCTCTTCCGATCTGCCATCCATGACCATACCCCAATCCTCACAACCACCAGAAACCCAGTATTGCATAACTTGCTATCCAGAATTGACTTTGAGGTTGAGACAGTAATGCATGGACCTAGATTACAAAATCTAGAGACCAGTGAATACAAATCAATTAACCAAGAAAGGGATCCACTTATTCATGGGTGCCCATCCTAGAAGAAAAATCAAACTTTTTGCTCACAAACATATCATATATCACAAAAACTCTTCTTCCTTTTCTTTCGTTGTTTCTCTCTAATTTTTACATTATAAATCAAGAAACCTAAATGGTGCCGCAGACAATTTGGATTCCCACAAATAAAGAAGTTATGACTAGTTATGATTGCACATGTAAAGGGAAAAAGGATTTCAAGAAAACAAAACTTACATATGAGTCTTGAGAGAGGAGTGCTGGTGTTTCAGATGAATGGATTCTGACAATTATTTGGTTCGATTTTGGGTCTTTCTTGTGACAAAGGTTTCGATTAAACAAAAAATGAAAAAGAGGGCGTGTGGCGAACTCCCACTAGCAGGAAAAGCCTAGTGGGACAAGATAGGTACGATGCCACGCAGGATGTATTTCTGGTTGACTCGGGGAAGCACGCACGTTCAATTCCCCTTCTCCACACGCTTATTCTTGTGTCTTCTCCCCTCATTATTCTATGTTGAATTCTAAGCGATCAGTCAATGACAAGTTCTCATCTTCTAACTGGTATCCTTAAAAAGGAAAAAAATTAGGTACTTCATGCTAATGCTAATAAAGAATTTAAATGTGAGTTTTTGAATCCTATTTTTGAGACTCTTGAATTTATGTATGAGTTGTTGAGTATAAAATATTTTCTTGTTTTTAAAATAAAATTTGATATATTCTAGAAACATATATAATTTAAGCAGTAAAAAAAAAAAAAGAACTAGATTCTCTACGATCACTTAACAATTATTATTATAGTACACAATTTCGATAAAGTTAAGAAACACAATAAGTAAGACTCTGCAAAAATACTCTTGATGGGCTTGAATCGGGTCCAGACTGAACCGGCGGTCGTAATCCGGGCTTTAATTAACTTCAAAAAATCTTGTACATGTACCAAGGTGACTTTCAACTTAAAATACACGAGTCATGCCACAGACAATTATATATATATATAAAATAATAATAATAGTATAATATGCATGCATTAATTTGAGTGACATTATCCATGTACGCTTGTCATATGAATCCAATAGCACGATGTGTAATTCGTCCATGATTTGAATGAATAAATAACTACTGCAATGGTGTCGACATTTTTTTTTTGGGGGAAAATAGGATCTCAATTCTATTTTTTCAGCTATTCTATTTTTTCTAGAAGACTAGCAATTTTTGCAAATTCCTCTCACATTTAATGTCGAGAAAATTTGCTTTAATTTATGGATCTCACAGCATCCCACCTAGAAATAAAGGCTTCGTCTAACCCTTTGAAGATTTCAACTACTTCCGATCTGCACTTTAATGATCCTAATTCAAAGAGGAATTTTAGAGATAGTACCACACTCCATCCATCCCAAAAAAATATTCTTCTTTTTTTTACCCGTCCCAAAATATAATCCCCTTTCCTAAGTTAATTTTTTAGTTTTCTAATATACTCTCATTTATAGTACATAGTAATCAATAACAAAGAACAACTCAAGTGAAATATTAAATAGGTCAAATGGTATATTAAGAAAAATATGTTAAATTGTACATTTTTAATAACATTAAATGATATTTTCTTAATTTATGTGAAAAATGAAAAGGGAATATCTTTGTGGGACGGAGGGATTAGTATATTTCAACTCCTCACCTACAACTACCCTCATGAATTTCTATGAGGAAAAATTCCGAAGAACTTATAATTGCTCGGCTGCAACCAAAAAAAAAATATATATATATATATATATATATATATATTCCGTCTCTAATTCTTCTGTTTTTGCCTTTTTCGACAGAATTATTCATGTATCATTTATAGGACCGCAGTTTATAGTTGAAACATAAATGTTGCCCAACTGAATTTTTTTTAGAGTTCCATAAAAAGGAAATGTACTTATATACGCTTGAAAAAGTAGTGTACATGTAGTCGATATATTATTAATTATTTAATTCTTTTAATAATGACGATAACCTTCTTTTTAAAATGAGATCGGAAGAGCGTCTTAATTGCATTTAACGTTTTTTTTTTATTCTACTTAGTACTACTAATTGCTATCATATATTATTATATATATATGTTATATATGTATTTATTTATTTATGTCTCCACTTTCATGTGAACTGAAGTTAGAGAACCAACGGTTAACCGCATAAAGTTTATCTTTGAATTATGAAACTTTAACGTCTAAACTGACGGTATTAATCAAACATATATTAGCGTTTTAAAAAGTGTAAAGTATGGAAAACTTTTCAAGCCGCGCCTAACCTAAGTGTCACAATGTGCGAAAAAGCGTGATCAGAGCGCAAGAAGGTGCGAGGCGTGGAATGGATATCTAATATCTCGAGTGCAGGTACATTTTTCAGAACAAAAACTTCATGCTACGTGAAAGATTACGCAGTTCCATCCAAATTGTTCGAATAATTTTACACAGCCATATTTTTCCGATGAAAGCCCAAAAACAATGACTAACTAATTATCATGCCACTTTTTCTACGAAAAAAAAAATGTTTGTGTAGAATTTTTTTAATTGGTTCATGAGAGTCTTCAATTACCATTAAATTCTCAAATTTTCCTCCATCCCAACGGTGCAATTAATAAGCACATATCCCTCATCTCTTTTCCATGACACGTTCATGATACATGTCAATTTGATCTTGCAATCTGTCAATAAATGAGAGGAACCCTCCAAAGCACCATGCCTATATATACAGGAGCTTGTTTTGCGCTCTTCATTCATCAGCATTTCTCCTATATTTTTCTTATAATCTCTCTTTTTCTGCAACTTATTTGAGCCAAAAATGGCATCTGCCCAGAAGCTCGAAGTTGAAGTTGAGTTGAAATCTGATGCTAACAAGTTCTGGAATGCCATAAGAGAATCTCACACCCTGTTCCCCAAGGCATTCCCTGATCAGTATGAGAGCATTGAGGTGCTCGAAGGCGATGGAAAATCCGTTGGCTCTGTTCGTCTTGTCAAGTTTGCGCCGGGTAAAAATGGGTTCTTTTCATGATATCTTCCTTCGATTTTTACCTTTCTATATGATCATTATTTTCAATTGAACAGTCATGTCCTTTATAATGGTACACTAATTGAGATTTTTAATAAAATTGTCTCGTTGATTAGACATGACATGATATTTTTCGAGTGACTTGGCATTTTTTAATGTCACGTCCATTAGTCAAACTAATGGATATGGATTGTTGTTTCTATGTAGGGCTGTCGGAGATTTCAACGACGAAGGAGAAGATTGAACTAGTGGAAGAAGACAAGAAATCGGCGTGTTACGACGTCATCGACGGGGATTTGCTGAAATACTACAAGAACTTCAAAGCCCACATTGTGGTGAGTCCAAAAGGAGATGGGAGTTTGGTGAAATGGACTTGTGAATTTGAGAAGGCAAGTGAAGAGGTTCCTAACCCAGATCTTATCAAGGATTTTGCTGTCAAGAACTTCAAGGATTTGGATGCTTATCTCCTCAAGGCATGAGCTTTTGGTTTAGTACATTATAAACCCATTGATATATGGGGTATTGTGTGTGCCTAAGTTTTCGTAATCAATCATGTCCCAATGTCTTTCTTATAAAGAGCATTGATTAGTCTAAATAAAAATATATCATTGCTTTACAGTGATGATGATTTAATAACCGATGGAATAATTTAATATGAGTTTCCACTTATTCAGTAACGACTCTACACACCGAAGTGGGATGACTTTTGTGATTTTTACCGTCTAAATTATTTGTGATAATATCGAATCTAACGTTTGAAAAGGCATATATATATATATATATAACTCTGTAATTTCATGAAAGCATGATGCGGCATGGTGTCACTTAATATTCCTTTAAACTCCAATAGTTCTTTAGTTTGCATGCCAATGTATTATTAAATATAGTGTCTTCTTCTTGAATGGAATCATCAAAATTTTAAAATCACAACTTGGTTTAAGCACACCACGGAAAAGGGAAAAAGAAACAAAACGACGTTACAGATGCAGATGGTCCAAGAAACAGCAAGAAAATAGGTTTAACGTGACATGAAATGTTTCTTTTCTTCTTTTTCTTATTTTATTTTTTTTTTATTTTTTTTGGCCTTTCCTTTTTCCTTTTCAGGTGGAAATTGCATAATATGTAATGTGGATGACATCCTCTAGTTTTGATGGTGGGTCATGGGTGGATGAGTCTTGTTTCTCAGTCTCAAAGCTAGGTAATCCTTGCACAAGAATCCTCCGTATTTTGGTGCCTCCCCTATTTCTTCACCGAATTGTGGCAATGGCTCAAACCCACTTATCTCCCTGGAAGTTGTAGAAAAATGCAGTCGAGTGATTTCTTCTCTCTTTCGATTTCATCACTCTCTGAGTAGCACTCTTGAATTTGTTATTAACCAACGCCTGAAAATTTTGCAAGACCCAATATTGCTTCTATCAACATAAACTTTTGGATGATATCGTTCAACATGGTAAGTTGAGATCTTATACTAACTGCTTGACGAGATACCTAAACTGAGGAGGATTCGCCGGCAAAACATTGAAGCTGGACTGAGGTGGAAACATGGGCAAGTATTCATTCTTGTTAACAGAGTGTTCTGGCTGCTTGTTATAACCAGCGGGAGGAGGCGCACTCGATCCAGGGCTACATTTGAGCTTCTCTTGATCTGGGAAAGTGAAGAAAGTCTTGGAAAGTCTCAGGGCTCGGTCGATCAAATCGATGGGTATGCCATGGTTCACAACATGTAAGAAGCCATAATCAGAACAAGCTTCTTTGATAATTTCTTTAGCATTCTTCTGTCCAATCTCATCATTACCTGTAAAGAAGGGAGAAAAATCAACTGTAGGAATAGAAATCTACCATTTGAGCTTTCTCAATCACTTGATGTTTCTGTTGCAAACTTACATGAAATTGCCTTAAATTGAGCAGGCTGCAAACTTGATGCCAACTGCTATTTCTCAAGTACCCCTTCCATCCTAATAATTTGGTACTTTTTCCTTTTGATTTGCCTTCAATATATTGATTCTAATCAAGTACCAAATGTCTAGTGTCATTACGACACAAGATGCCTGGTGGTAGATCAATTCTACCAAATATATATAGTGCGTGTTTTTAATTTAATTTAAGGAATTATTTTTTTAATATTTTACCAAAACAATCTTATTTTGTGATTAACAAAAAAATTCTTATTTTAATGTATTTACTGACTATTTTTATTTTCATTAAATAATGGTATATTAGAAAAATTATTTGTAGAATTTGATTTCCCAAAAATTTTTCTTAAGCCTAATAAAAAAGCAAAGGTTATCAAATAATTGAGGGGGGGGGTGACTAATAGATTTTTTTCCCACAAAATATCCTCTTTAGATATTTGCATAGAGGAATTATAGCACAGTGACTGAGAAGTTTTCTTCCTTACAACGAATGCTTTGTTGTCTGTCCATCTATATATATATATATATATATATATGAAACAAGGTGCTTGGTTCCTTATGAAGTCAGACATTCAATAAAGTGTTTACACTTCACTTGCCAAAAAGATAGTCTCTATATTCTTTTTTTTCGTCCGTCTCAAAATATGGTTCAGTTTCGTTTTTAAAAAGTAGTTGAAATATTATTTCTCTTACATGCCCTTCTTTAATACGTATGGTTATAAAAAAAATAGAATTATTAAAATGAAATAATTAATGAATCAAAGGATAATAGATAAATTATGTTAAAATTTACTTTTCCAATACTATTAAATGAACATTTCTTAATCTATGTGAAAGAAGGAATATGACCATCTTTCTTGGACTTAGTTAATATATCATTATCTTTTCTTCCAACTTTGAAGTGAGTTTCCACATTAGAAAAATGGTATTTTGATAAAGTTAACTAATTTATTGTTTTGTCAAAGTGACCTTCCAATTGGTTAAGCTAAAACTCGGACCTTCAATTTTCACCAACTGTGAGCTGTTTGTGTTTTTCCCAACATTATTATTGTAGTTTATTTATTGCGTGCCTTGGTTTTTATTTGAATGTAATTTTATAGTATGCATTTATAGGGCTTATAATGCATATTGTACTTAAAAACAAAATTATTGTTTAATTCTTTTCTTATATTATATATATTATTTTTATTTTATGAATTTATAAATTCAGGTTTTAACAATATAATAATAATTTTCTTTTATATATTTGCCCAAATTTTTTCTTTTATATAAATGATTTGAAATTTAAAAAGGATTAATTTCACAAATCATCCATAACATTTGAGTTAAGTACCAGAAATAGAAAACTCTTCCCCTCCCCCCCCACTCTGTGTTATCGGAAACGACAACACATGGGGGGATTCACCATCCTCCTTTTTAGCCGCCCAAAACGGCAACAAAATACTACCGTTTCCGACTATAAAAGCACTGCCAAAAATGGATGGCAGCACTTTGGCTGCTGTGCATGCTGCCATTTCTGGTAGTAATTGGGGAGGGGGCATTCACCTCATTTTTGGCCATCGGAAATGGCAACATTCCATTGGCCAATATGTCATTTTCGGTGGCCCACTCTTGGGAGGGGGAAGGTCGGGGGGTTATATGTTTTCTTTCTTTTTTTTCAAATTTTTTAAGCATTTTTTAAATAAAAAAATTAAGGTTTATAACTGTCATTTTATGAAAAGTCAACTAAAGAGTGTCAAAAAGGACTTTTTTGTAAATTTATGAAAAGTTAGAGACATAAGAGGTTGAAAACAAAGTTGGAGGCCCAACAGATGCCAAACTCAAAGGTTGGGACGATTTATGAAATTATGTGCTGTCAAATTTGGTGGCCCACGGTCCACCGTTTCCTTTCTCCTGGGCATTGAGCACAAAATTGGGGATTAATTTCGGGTTTAGGAAGGAAGGGGAGGTTCGGTATTTAATCAGCTCAAGGTACCAATTTTCTTGCATTGCTCCTTAACTAGGTAATTCGTCTTCTTACCAGTTTTCTTGCATTGCTCCCTAACTAGGTAATTCGTCTTCTTCTACTCTTCATCATAGACAACTCGGAACTCGGAACTCGGAAGTCCATTCCAGGTTTATCTATATACTTGACGATGCCAGTAAAGGAGCTAATTCACTTATAAGATAGATTCTGTCCTGCTTCATCGCCATTCTCTTCTTCTAGCTCTTACGAATATGTGTTCCATTTTTCTTTCGTTTTGGTTATCTTCCTTATGATTCACCAGGATTTTCGGTCAATATCCGTCTTGAATTTTTGTTGTGGTTATATATGGTTTTATCCTTGTGTGTAGAACCCCCGCTCCTCAAGTGTTGTCCAGTACGGGCAACTGCCCCACTGGACCCCGGGTGGCTCTGCGGTGACTTCTGGAATGGGACCTGCTATCCTCCCTAAACATGTAGCGGCAGTTTTGAAATGCCAAAAAGACCCATTAAGGGCTCTAGAGATGTTTAATTCTGTTAAAAAGGAAGATGGGTTTAAGCATACTCTGTTAACTTATAAGTCAATGATTGAAAAGCTCAGTTTCCATGGGGAGTTTGAGGCCATGGAAAATGTTATGGCAGAGATGAGGGCAAATGTGGATAACAATTTGTTAGAAGGAGTGTACATTAGTATCATTAGAAGTTATGGGAAGAAGCATAGGATTCAAGAGGCAGCCAATGTGTTTGAAAGGATGGATTTTTACAATTGTGAACCGACAGTTCTGTCATATAATGCAATCATGAATATATTGATTGAAAATGACTATTTTCATCAGGCCCACCAAATTTATATGAGAATGAGAGATAAAGGGATATCTCCTGATGTATATACATTTACCATAAGGATAAAGTCATTCTGTAAAACAAATAGACCACATGCTGCTTTAAGGCTTCTCAATAACATGCCTGTTCAGGGTTGCGAATGCAATGCGGTTGCATACTGTACAGTAGTCGGTGGATTTTATGAAGGAGAGTGTCAACAGGAGGCTTCAGAGTTATTTGATCAGATGCTCGGGCTTGGAATTGTTCCAAATGTTGCGACATTTAATAAGCTTGTATATATGCTTTGCAAGAAGGGGCACATTCAAGAGAGCGAAAGATCTCTTGACAAGGTTCTTAAGAGGGGATTGTCTCCAAATGTATTTTCATTTAATATCTTCATTCAAGGACTTTGTAAGAAAGACCTACTTGATGAGGCTGCTAGGATGTTGGACAGTGTAACAAGAGAAGGTCTTACTCCTGATGTTGTGACATTTAACATACTAATAAGTGGTTTCTGCAAGAGTTCAAAGGTCATAGATGCTGAATCCTACATGCATAAGATGGTTAACAGTGGTCTTGAGCCCGATACTTACACCTACAACACGATAATTAATGGATACTGCAAACTCAATATGGTAGAAAAAGCTGACAAAATTCTCAAGGATGCAGTTTTTAGAGGTTTTCTGCCGGATGAGTTCACATACAGCTCCCTTTTGTGTGGATTTTGTAATAATGAGGACATAGGCAGAGCAATGGAAATGTTTAATGAAGCCATGGGCAAAGGTATAAAGCCTAGTTTAATACTCTACAATACATTAATCCAGGGATTGTCTCGCCAGGGACTCATTCTTGAAGCCTTGCAGCTGATTAATGAGATGCAGCAAAATGGTTGCAGCCCCAATATATGGACCTACAATTTAGTTATAAATGGCTTGTGCAAGATGGGTTGTGTAGCCGATGCAAGTAATCTCATTAATGATGCAATGACAAAAGGGTTTCTTCCTGACATATTCACCTTCAATACTCTGATTGATGGTTACTGCAAGCAGTTAGAGATAGAAAATGCACTTGATATTGTCAATACAATGTGGGAGCATGGTGTTACTCCAGATATCATTACACATAACACTATATTGAATGGACTCTGCAAAACTTCAAAATCTGATGATGTCATGGACACCTTCAAAGCGATGTTGGAGAAAGGTTGTCTTCCAAATATAATCACATACAACATACTGATAGAGAGCTTGTGCAAAGCTAAAAGATTAGCTACGGCTACAGAGATGCTTGAAGAAATTGAGAAAAATGGTATGAGTCCGGATGTTGTAAGTTTTGGCACATTGATCAATGGTTTTTGTGAAAATGGGGATTTAGAAGGAGCTTTTAAGTTGTTCAGAAGAATGGAAAAGCAGTATAAATTATCTCATATAACTGCAACATACAATATCATGATCAGTGGATTTTGTGAGAGATTAGATGTAGACATGGCAGAAAAGCTATTTCATGAGCTGAGCAGCAATGGCTGCCAACCTGATAATTACTCTTACCGTTGCATGATAGATGGTTTCTGTAAAGTAGGAAACGTTGATTCTGGGTACAGCTATCTCCTTGGTAGCATCAATAGTGGGCAAATTCCATCCCTAAAAACATTTGGACGAGTACTAAATTGCCTTTGTATGAAGCATAGGTTACGTGAGGCAGTTTATACCATACACCTTATGGTGCAGAAAGGTATCATCCCTGATGTTGTGAATTCAATTTTTGAAGCAGATAAAAGAGCAGTGGCAGCTCCCAAGATTGTTTTGGAAGACTTGTTGAAGAAGAGTCATATAACTTATTATGCATATGAACTCTTATACGATGCCATCAGAGATAAGAAAATCACAAAGAAAAAGATACGAAGAAAAGATTCTATTCTGAAACTGATAAGGCATGACTAGTCTGTGAACCTTTGAGATGGAATGAAAATATGCAAACATGAAAGCTTCTGTCAGATTATTGTGGACGATGAGTCTTGTAAATTCTGATGAAGAGCAACTGCTAATCCGATTGGTGTATCCTGCCTTACTTATTCCTTTAGTTCACTTTATTAAAGGCAAGTATGATACTTCCTTCTTGTTGTATCAGGGCTGGGCCAAGTGGAGGTAGAAATTCATCAATTGAACATGTCTAATTAATACATTCGAAAAGGTTCAAGATGCATCCAGCTGGATATTTCATGAGATGGATGACCATCGCCTATCCCTTATACCGGTCCATATCTTTTAGAACCGGTTCAAGTTGCATCCAGCTGGATATTTCATAGATCGATGACCATCGTCTCTCCCATATACCTATCCATATCTTTTAGAACCAGTTCAAGCTTAATGAAGTGGAAGCCCTGTTCTTATCATTGGTATTGCTCATTTTCTTAATCTGCAAAATATTCAATTAATTTATCAAAAATATGTATCTGTACTTGTAAAAATCTAAATGCAATAATTTTATCTTCTGCGATCACATCATCTGACAATTGGCAGGGTTAACATTCTCATCATAAATCTGTTACCCCATTGTCAGGATATCAGTGTTTACATACCCAATAATTGTAAATTTTAGCTACAGAATGAAGGTTTAGGTTCACAACCTCACTTTGATAACAATTTCTCTGTACTTTTTGAAGCAGCAGAGATAGGAGGAAACCTGAATTTCTTCGCTTTTGTTATGTTTCAGTGCGCGATTGAACACATGCATATAGCAGATGTCTTTGTTCACACTCGGTGAGAGGCAGTAGACAGCAATTACACTCCGGTAAATTCTATTAATTAAGCATACAATTCCATGGCATGCATGAAAATACCTCTGTACATTCCTTCTTGGTTTTGTACACGTTTCTTCCTCAACATTTTTATCAAATTTGATTGTTCTTCGAAGCATGTTTGTCAAACTACTCGGACTCCAAGTCTCAATTTCTTCTGGCCTTTCCAAAGAATCAAAGGCTTTGGCATATGCAGGCTCACAGTTCTGGTCTTTCGGTCCCGCACATGATTTCTTTGACTGTATGCCTGACTCCAATTCATTGAATCATTGTTCACAGTTGGCCCCCTTCATATTTCAACATTTGCGCCTGACACAGAATTTTGTTCTTTAATTTTAGCTGTTGATTTGTAGTACAATGTTTTATCATGATATACTTTGTTTGACATGTGATTGTGTGTAAAATTGACTTGATGAGTTTATTGTAATTTGATTGACGTTTATTATACAATATATTTTGCACATTCTGATATGGACAAGTGAAAATGATCCAGAGACTACCTTTGGCTCCGTAATAGAGCTAGGAAAGTTATTTAGACCAATCACATGCTCCCTACTATTGTGAAGCCCCACATTCTCCTACCTCGTTGGTCCATCTAAGCTGTCTGGCTAGAGGCGGTCTCTAGATCATTACTGTGTGAGTATGAAAATCAATGCAGCCTGTTACGTGTGAAAAAAGATATATATTGATATCACGCAAAAAGGGGATTGGTTGGATTTGTTGTGTTGAATTTTTCTTGGTTAAAGGATAAATCAAATTTAGAGTTTATTGTTGATACGTAACATCAGAACTCTATGCAACTGGTGGAGAAGTTGGAATTTGAATGCACGAGATGAGAACCTTTTGTCTTAGGTTAAGACCTAAACTCGCACGGTTGTTAAGTAGCAAAATGTCCCATCAATTTCATTTCATCCTATGAATTGATAACTTGATTCCACTCTAAGAATTGGTATCAAGATAACTAGAGATGTTTTCTTTTGGGAACTTGGTGAGGCACGTCACCAGCTAAATGATGGACGATCCAAGTTGTTATTCTATAAGAACTTACTCTTCATACGAGTTCCAGAAAACACTTAGGTGTTAGTTGGAGGCAAATTGAGCTTCATTGCCATACGGGTTGTTAGAATAATGAAACCCTGAGAACTATGAATGCTTTAGGATGCATTAATTACTTCTGTGAGAAATTAACGTATGTGATTTGATAAAAAAATTTATTCAGTCTGTTGCAAGTGACAAGTAATTAAAAGCAAAATATATACCGCCGTTGACATTGACTTATATGTCTAAATTAATTATGAGGGATCATAAACTAACTAATTAATGGAACATTCAAGAACAGAATGGTACCAAAAAATGTAAAAATTTAAGTATGAAGAGGAATATCGTTTAACGCGTTAGTTTGCCTATTTATCAAAATTTTTTGAAAAAAGTTTCTCTATTGTTACATGTCAGCTGACTCAAATCAAATGTTAGCATGCATACTAACGGGTGGGCACAAGAATGGGTCTTGATAACTAAGAGTATATATGGTCTATAAACAAAGATTAATCTAATAATAAAGTTTAGTGTTATAATAATAATAATAATAATAATAAAAAAGAAGCTTAGTGCACTTAAAAAGGAGGTCCGACAAAGTAAGTATGTTTATATGACAAGCTAACCCTCCAATAAGTTAAATATTCATGCTTCTTTAATTAATTTCTTCTATGGAGATCATTAATTTCCTTTAGTGTGCATAATAATAATAAAGTAGAGCTCCAAATAAGGAAGAAAACCCACATTAGGGATAATTAATCAATTATATTCACTTTTAACCAAATGCAAGCATTGCTTTCCCATCAAATTAGTGCTAGCATGATTGACCCAAAAATAGTCAATCAGTCTGCTCTTGAAGTCAGCCGGTACATCATTTCAAATGATCGATGACCCTTTTCTATTCATGCTCTTTGCATTAAAAAAATATACGTTATACGGATCTACATTTTCATTTATACTTTAACCTCAACTTTATATACTACTTTTATGTTAAGATACGCCCGCGGTTAGACACCAAAAGTCTCAATGAAAAATAAAGAATGGTTTTCCGACACCCAAAACAGTCAAATCAATTGAAAGTATGAATGTGAGATAGAAATAATCCCTCATATATAATGGCTTTTAATCCTTGTGTTAAATCTGGTAAATATGAGAATTGGAAGTCCTCATCAGTTCAATGTGACACTAGTGAAAAAGGTCCCTTCTCTCACTTTTTCACTTATCAAGTGGAAAAGTTCAAACTTGCCTACTTAAATACATTGTAAGGGTTTGCTTAAGGTCTCACCTATCTTATTCTCTACAGCTCTCTTCTATTTATCCATGAATCTAATTAACAACTTGTCGATCATCTGTTCGTTCACAGTTGTTTTGTCAAGAAACACATATCCAAAAAGGAATTAGTATACATAGGGGGTTACTTGGTGGGAAGATCTTGATGAGAAAGAGACAGGTAGTCATGAGAAAAGATGGAACGAGTAGAAGTTCAAGTTCTTCAGTGGTAACGAGAATACGATACGTGGAATGCCAGAAGAACCATGCTGCTAGTTCTGGAGGATACGCAGTCGATGGGTGCCGGGAATTCATGGCAAGTGGAGAAGAAGGAACTAATGATGCCCTTATATGTGCTGCTTGTGGCTGCCACAGGAATTTTCACAGAAGAGAAGAGTCAAGCCAAGTGGTTAGTCACACAAGTTCCTCATCACATTCCTGAAAAGGAGAATAACTTTTTACAATATTTGTAAAAATATCTGTGTATTGATTGAATCATAAGACATTGATTCCTGTCTGGACTTAATTAAGACAATTGAAGGTTGAAACCTTAATTAAGCATATGTTTTCTTTTTTAGTACATGTGTAGAATCATTAAGCATATGTTTTCTTTTTTAGTACATGTGTAGAATCATTAAGCATATATTTTCTTTTTTAGTACATGTGTAGAATCAAAGAAATACATTAACTAACTTTTTGATTCGAGGGTGTTATAAACAAGAGAATTGAATTCGAGATCAATAAGCCTATCTGTATGAAGAAGCTATGCAACTTTAAGGTAAGTATGGTTATCAAAATTTACATACTGCGCCGACAGAAACGAAAGATATAAAGATTAAGAATTCCGACTTTCAGTTCATGTTTCAGTGGTGATCCTTCCCCATTTCAGAGGGAAAGAATATATGGCAAGAAGAAGAAAGACTGCACCAGATAAAGAATCCAAACTACTAAAGCTGTGATGTCCCCTTCTGTGTTTTGATAAATTCTTGAGTTATTTTATGTGTTGGAGGCTTTGCAATGTGAGGAACCAAAAGACAAGATATGGAAGAAATCCAGCTGTTTAAACTAAATTATAATTCTATTCATCAATGATTTCTTAGTAAACAATGGCATTATTAACTAACACACTTTGAAGAGTACCTTTTAATCAACTTGGTTGAGGCCCACATATCTATTCATGTTTTTTTGCCATAATGCGCATTTCTTTACATAATTACAAAAGGAAAAGTTAAAACTATAACAATAATACATGTTAGTTTGAATGCGATTGGGATTTGTGAGTGGATGTTATTAAAATATGACCATTGAAGACAAGAAGAAAAAGAAACAAGAAGGGGGAAAAATAGGAATAATGGAAGAGCTGGAAGAAACAGTCACATAATAAATTTTGAGTGCTTGAGAAGCTAAACGTGCTGCAATGGTTCCAAGAACAAAATTCTGATAGTTCAGGAGTACCTTACTCCAAGCTATTGAACCAATCAAGAATTGACAGGTCGATACAAATTCTCCATTTTATTGTTAAAACAAAGCTCTTCAACATGAATAATTCTACTTGGAAAAAAAAATAGATAAAGAGTGTGACAAAATAGAGATATGACCAATGTAATTACCATTGATCTAAAAATGATGTGATATGTTGAAAAATAAGATCCTACTATATGTCAATTTTGTTTAACTTTCTGTCTTTCATTTTATTCCAATAGCACAACTCCTTGAACATACTTGTGAGTCCTTCATTATTAACTTCACTTTGGTACTTCTCGAGTACCAGAATTGTTTTTTGGTTCCATCTCTTATGTTCTATTTCAAAGGAAATGAGAATTGTGTAGTAGCTGTCTAATTAATTTTCTAACACCCACCTGCTAGAAATTATTATTTATTACAAGAACTATGTTCCGCAGACATATACGTTTTAACTAAAAATAATCGAACATCCAAACGATCTCATTTAGATACAAGTAAAGAGATCTATACTCATCAATAAGAAAAAGAAAAAAAAATATGATGTGAACAAGAATTGGATTAATTAATGATGATAAAACAGAATCGTGCTCGGTTTCATACAGTAATTCACTTGAATTTTTTCATAAAATTCTTAGTAAACATGAAAAATTAAAGAATACAAAACATGGATATGGTCTTCTGCTTTTGCATGTGGTTGCTATAACAAAGAATACAGCTACTAGGGTTTATAACAGTTATCAATCTATGATCATCCAAGGACCGAGTTTACATATAGGTCAGGATCCCACATAAAATTAGCACCATTAATAACCCAATTGTTATTCTCAGAGAGAGTTACATTTTGGTCGAATGACGAACCCCAGGGAGCCGATCCGCTCCCTTGCAAGATATCCACTTTTGTTTTATCGTTTCTAAGCAATTCGCCTAGCGGATTATTCAAGTATGACAAGTCGATCGCTGCTTGACTTATCTGTGATACCGGTGCCCATTCGCTAGTTTTTGCAGTATTGAGCAAGGAGGGATCTTCATGTACAAGACTGGTCATTTCTTCTGTCCAAGAAAATTTGTTCTCAGCTGGCCATGTGGCACTAGAAGTCGACTGGTCGAGGTGACAATCTTGTACTCTGATGGATTCGATTTGATTGATAGGTATAGTAGATGCAGGGGAATTGCAGGGTATAATTGGATTGACAGAAGGTGGAATTATAGCTGAGGTTTTTTGATTTTTTGGCGAATTCGGGACTAGTGGAAGTCTAGGAAAGTTAAGTAGCATAGAAGACGAACTTTCTTGATTGAGTAACGGATTAGAGGTCCTTTTGTTAAAAAGCTTTGCCTTGAGTGCACCAACCAGCCCTTCAGCTGGCTCTTCTGTCCTACACATTGCATCAAAAGAAAACGGCTCGGAATTCTCGAGAAAGCCGGATTCAGACGGCAAGTCGAAGTTGGTGCGAGCATTTACGCCTCTGAGTTGACGGGCTGCAATCATACGCTCGCGCTGCATCTTCTGCCGTGTCGAAAGTCCCAAGCCAAAGCCGTACTTTTTGTAAAGAATCTTTGATTTCAGCAACCCATCTTCCGGATGGCCGTTGTCGAACACCCACGAATTTCGGGTGCCCCCTTGACGATGCCTTCCGTCTGCTGCGTATTCCTTCGTCATTTCTTGGCGTCTGCTTCATGTGGCTATTCCTCTCGCACTCTTGCTGATATTTCCGATAGAATTGTTCACATAATATTGTTATAAAAAGCTAAGGATTTCTTTCTTCTTAGAAAACCTCAAGATCAAGAAGGAATTATTCCTTATATTATTGACAGGAAGAGAAGGCATCTACCAAAATCAAAACTAGACACAATGCTAAATGACAAACAGAGTTTTAAAATGCAGGCCTTCTTGTTTGTACCGTGGAAGAACCCAAAATAGGTAACTATCAGAAGAAACATAGTGATGTAATTATCTTAAAAGTGCATTTAATGGTAATGTGTGAAATGGTCAAAATAAAGAGGAAATCAAGAAACTGAGAGAGGCTTGATAGTGCATAGGTGTTATATAAGTGATGTTCTTTCCTCGTACTTGATTATTTAAGATGTTTAGTATTTGCATATTAATTGAAATCTATATTTTGTAGAATAGACGGAGGAGTTGAATTAAAATGGACATAAATTTTGGAAAAGAAATTGGAGCTCAAAGACATTCACCGATCCGAAATGAACTTTGCTTAGGGCGTTGGCAATTTTGTTTTGAGAAGATATTATTACACTTTTTGGGGAAGGAAGTTCGGTCGACTTCGAAAATATTTCCCGAGCTAGAAATGATTCTTGGAAGATTAGAAATATTTTACAGATTTAATTATATATAAATATGAGACATATTTATTATCGTTTATTTTTATTAGTTCTTTCATTTTTGGAAGCATAGAGAAAATATGCTAGAGTGGGAAAGACTTTCTAATTTGAATGGATTTTCTCTCCCCAAATCCTGAGAAGACGTCCAGGTAAAGAGATTGGAGAAGAATTTGACTTTTTGGGATATTTTCACTCATTTCATTGGGTTCATAGGCAGGTGAAGACTCGGGGGCAAAAGTTTGGACATTCTTCATTCATTCTACACTTCAAATTCCAGAAATATTTTTGGTGATTTTTCTCTAGTCGGTTGATAGTTAATTTATTTTTTCAACACAAAGATATTTGAAGCATTAATTCTTCGATAGCATTAATTCTTCTATAACTAGTTTTTTCATCCGTGCGTTATACGGATAGAGTTAGAGTGTATATTGGTATCTAAATTGATGTAAGTGTGTTTTTTAGACATTATGTCATAAATAAAATATAATATAGTATACCAGTTGTATTGTATAAATTTATGAATTAATCAATATGTGAAATTATAAATCATCACTGGATATTTATTTGTTATAAAATACTTGAGTATTGAGTATAAATTTGGTTACATAACCGAGTCCATAATTATGGGTCTTCTACAAATACGTCATGTAAATTTACACGTCTAACTTATCTAACTTAACTATGAATCTAGCATCTCACCCATGCGTGGCGTAGGAGACTAATTTAAAAAAATCAATAATAATAAATAATAAAATATTGAACAGATACGTACCATCAGATTTGCAAAACAAAATCAGTAAATATATAATTTTGATCTAGAATTTGATACGTTAAATTAATGTTTTATTAATAATATATTAATAGCTATCCTAGACATACCCTTTTTAACTAGATAAAAATTTTCAGTTTTAGATTTTTATACAAGTGTGGATTTTTGTTCTAAGTTTGTATAAATTTATTTTCGGAAATCAAGGAAAGATTTGAAGAATCTTTTTAAACATATGGCTTAAAAACATGTTTAATCTTTTGTTTTAATTTACTTTTTCAATCATGTAATTTATTCAGTATTATTAGTTATCAATTTAACATTGTGTATCAAACGTGTACTATAGTACATGTACCCGTTTGATACCGATTCAGATAAAAATTTCATACGCATGAGATTATATCCACTCCACATACCTTTTTAACTATATAATACTTCATTTTATTGTGTATTGTCTAACAAATAAACAATAAAATCCTTCAAAAATGTTGCATGATTATTTTTACTATGATACATGTATCCGCTCTATATCCATTCATATAAAAAAATTGCATTGTATATATAAGGATATCTAAATTAAGAACATAAATTAGGAATATATATATATATATATAAGATTTTGCTGTTCAAGTATACGAAGATTATGATGTTATTTCAAAAAGTACTATAAAAAATTTGATAAGATTGTGTTTTGGATTTTAAAATGTGAGGAATTTTAAGTAGAATTGAGTTCTAATCAAAAGAAAAGAATTTGAGGATTTTCATAGAAAGGGATAAGGGAAGGATTTATGTTAATTGAGGAAGTATTAAATATGATGCCAGACAAATCGGCTGTAAAGATTTTAAGTAGATAATAATAGAAGAGATAAATATTTTAAATACTATAATTTATTTATTTCGTAACTATAAACAAAAAACAAACTGTGATTTTTGTAGAAATTCTTGAGTCTCAAGAACGTAAACTTGAAGGTAGCAATACAAAAATCATGTTCTTTTTCTCAATTGCGCTAATCAATATTAGAAAAAGTTAATTGTACAAAGTAAAAGAAATTTTTATTTTCAATTCTTATAGTTTTTTGTTATAAAAATTAAAATAGATTGATTAGGATTATTATGGTGCACGTAGCGGAGAAACATTTACAATTATTAATAATGAGATGATTATTTGTGTTATTTTAATTTTGACCAGTATATTTGAAAAATTGTTGATATTAATAAATAAAGTAGTGTCAATATAATTACCCTTTAAGTATATATATAGTTAATAATAATATTTTCTTTAAGTGAAAACACACGAAAATGTAATATATAAATGAACATTGTTAACATATAAAAGAGTTGACATAATAGTTTAAAAACATGTTACTCTTAACATGTAAGCCATGAGTTCAATTATTCACTATTACATTTGTAATAATTTTTTTAATAAAAGTGATATTCGATGTAGTGTGACATTATAATCAACTGTGCTAAAGAGAGTGCTGGTGGGAAAAATTTTCTAATTACGTCAGATAAAATTATAATTGTAGTAGGCAAACTGTCATTTAATGTATATAGATTTAAATATATATATATATATATATAGATTGTGAGATCGAATTATTTATATTGTATTCTTTATTCTCTATCTTTTTATATATTTCTTGTGCTCATTTATATTATTGTTTTAATTGATTATACAAAGTGCACGTTATTTAATCGTCAGAATAATATATTGCCAATTCAAATTTGATACCCGTAAGTGTTTAGAAAATTCTAATTTAAGTGGTAAAATAACAAATTGAGTTCAATTAGGGTATTCAATCCATGTTATAGGAATATATATAATCTAACCTAAATGAATTGAGTGTGTCTATTCATTAGTTAGAATAATTACTTTTTCTAGAGCTTAATATTGTTGAGAAATTAAATCCTAAGAATGTTTCTAGGATTGTTTGTTAGCAAAAAAAAAAAAAACCAATGAACTTATCTTAATTATCGAAAAAGTAAGAAAAAATATGTTATTCGATCGTATCAATAACCATAATCAATTCAATGAAAGAATAAAAGATTTTATGTTTATATCAATGATCAATTATTAGAATCAATTCTAAGATTATACTTTGGGTTGGATATATGTCACATATATATATATATATTACTTTCTTATTAATTTGCATTTTTAGAATTTTAACACTTTAAATTGTTTACTTAAATTTAATTTATTTTATTCATTCCATTTTTATTTTAGTTATTTGATTTTTGAAGAATTAAATCTCATCAATCTCTGTAGATATGACCTTGCTCGCCATTACTGTAGTTTTCACATTTTTAGAGCAAGATTATTATTATTTGTTGAATTCAACACCCACCAAAGCTAGAGACAATATAGATTAAGAAAATAACATAGGCGTTATGCATGACCAAATAAAGAACAACATAGCTGAATCAGAGATGAAAATAGTTTCAAAATCATTGAAGACATCAAACTGTAATATGAAAGGAACTGAAGTCATCCAGCAAAGGGATGGTGTCGACCTCAGCCTGGATTATAGGTGCCGAAAGTAATTTGCCCAACTTTATTTCTTGAGCTTTACTTTAGAAGTTTTTGGAAGTGATTGATATGTTCTGCTACCCTCGAATTCAATGGTAACTTGTTTCATAGTCGGCCTTTCCTTCCCATTTAGATTTAAGCACCTTTCCGCAAGTTTGGCCGCTGCGGCAATTTCTTCTCTTTTGGCTTCCAGAGCTTGGGAATCAAGAATTGTCTCAAGTTTATTTTCCAACAAACAGACCTTAAATCTTGTTGCTAAACTTCTTTCCTCTTCCGTTTTGTCAATAGATATTTGTCTTAAGCCAGTCAAGAGTACAACAAGAACTCCTCCAAAACTATAGACGTCACTTTTCCCTGTGAATTGAGTTGACAGTTCCAAAGTCCAAAACTTTGGCCACGTATTTTTCATCAAGAAGTATGTTAGTTGACTTAATATCTCTTTGATAGGTTGGAATTAAATTGCTGAATGAAGATGGGCAAGTGCTTTTACAACTTCTACTACAATTTTCAAGCGCACGCTCCACAAAAGGGGGAATTCTTGAACCTCATCTTGGATATGATAAAATAGACTTCCATTCGAAATGAATTCATAAACGAGCAGAGGAACTTCTGTTTCTAAGCAACACCGCAGTAGTTAAACAATATTCCTATGAATGATATGCGAGAGGATGACAACCTCATTAATGAATTTTCCACTTGGTTTTCATCTACTGATTTTGATTTCTTTACTGCTACAATTCTTCCCTCAGATAGCATAGCTTTATAAATTGTACCTTGACCGAGTATCCGACACTCATTGAATTGGTTAGTGGCTTGCTCTAACTCCTTTATGCTGAAAAGTCATATTTTTTCAATGATAGCTTCATCCATTGACTTTGTTGTTGTAGCATACCACCATTTTGTTTGAAAAATTTTTGTCTACAGTCTCATTTTTCTCCTCTTCAAAAACTTGTATAACCAGAAGCACATAAATAGTAGTAGCAATCCCATTCGAATGCTCAAGCCCATTCCTCAAAGAGTCAAAAGACAAATTAATGCAAAGTAACTGAACATGAAAACATGATGTTACCCTTTGTTTTGAATATTGAAATGAGCGTATATTGTGCAATATACAGAAGTAGGTAAATTAGTGCGTCCTGTGAAATTATGGATAAAAATTACAATAACATAATAGAAGATATAATGAATTAATGACTACAAATTACCTAGTTTAAGTTTGCTCCGAGGTGCTGGCACTGAAATGCAACCACTACCATCTTTTTAGCCATCACCTTTGCAACCATGGGGACACAAACAATGGTAGGAGCCTTGAGTATTGTTGCAAGTTGCATCCGGGACACATGGATTTTGGTCGTATTCATTTATGTCTGTCACCGTCAAATGATAAAGAAAGATCATTAATATTATGTAAAATGGTTAGTGGAACAAAAGGCCCCCAAATTTATGTAAAATTGTTAGTGGAACAAAAGGCCCCCAACATTTCATTTGGAGTAATGTTCTTTATCTACGTTGGAGACGAGTTTTCAATCGAGTTTTAATATATACAGTATCTAGATATTCATAAATATATGAAGTCGGCATCTACTCATTCAATCTCCAATAAAGAAATATCGGTGGTGTGAGAACCCATCTCCTAATAACTCAACCTTCACTTTTACAAGAACTTGCGAACCACATCCATCAATTCACTGAATTTCAAAGAAAATGATTAAATTACCATTTTTCCTCCCCTTTTCTTGTTATGGTTCTGGGGAGTTTTTAAAACTAAAAAATTAATTCAACATGTCAAACGTTAATATCAATCATGTAATCTCCATAAATAATATTTTTTTTCATGTTCTTATAACATATCTTTCTATGTTCCCACTATGTGTTATCCCAAAAGTCAACGTTCAAGATCAATTTGAAAGAAAAATTCCTTAGAACAAGAAGCTCAGCTTATCTTTTAAATTCATAAAAATAGACGGGTAAGGACTTGATGAATTCTTTGCAAATAAAAGTGATCAAGGTGGGGGATAGTGAAAATATCTAATGCAAAACACTTACAAACGCTTATGTAACTAGTCAGATACGTACTATTTGACATGTTACATCATATCATATGATGCAGCTTGGGCACTTCTAGTACTTGTGAATGGCATATGTGGGTTTACCCATGTAATTTGGAGATTTGACTTAAAAGAAGACCTTTGACAGGTAACCTTAACTGAGAAAGAAGATGGGACTCAAAACCGGTAAAAGCCACTTTAATTGCAAGAAGCAAATCCAAATACCAAATGTGGACTTAGTGAAAAGACTTGTCAATTTATTTATTTATTTATTTAGTTATTTTTTGCATCCGACTTGTCAATTTATTTGATACTTGCTTTACTTTATATTTCCACAAAAGATTAGAATGATGGCTTTATTATTATTATTATTGTTGTTATTATTATTATTTTGAAAAGTAATTAATGATGACTTTAAGTATTGGTCTACCCAGCATCTCCAACGGTTTCTCCAAATTTAGGGGAACATATTTTCTTACAACTTTTTCATTTTGTTTCAATTGTTAAAAATAAGAATCATATTTTTAATTTAGTTGAAACCATACTTATTTTGTTTTTAATTAGAATTAAATTAAAATTAAATAGTTTTTATGTCGAAAGAAGCCAATTATCTAAATTCCATTTGTTCTAAAAATCTAAATTACAAAAATAGTATAATTAATAAAAATTAAAAATATATGATATTTGAAATTAAAAAATAAATTAATAGTATTAATAAAAACAGTAACCCAAAATGAAACAATTAAGTGTTAAAAATAAAATTAATTCAAGAATGTCATTTTAGTAATTAGTACGATAGCAATTTAGTTATTTAGGTAATGATAGTTTCATAATAAAATATCTTTTCCTATATTTAGGGGAAGTGAGTAGTCTCATGTTCACTTCCCCCATACATAGGGAAAGGGATATGAGACGGTTGGAGTATTTCTATCCCCCAAATTTGAGGAAAAGGGGATGGTTGGCGATGACCGAGTAGACTATAGTCTCTTTATGAGTAATTCTCTTGAAACATATATTTTCATGACATGAATAACTCAGATAACTTAGGGCTTGTCTAGCTATGATTTTCTATCCCAAATTTAATCAAAATTTTGGCCGCTGGGTTTCATTTCCAATTGAAAAACCATTTTCCTCCTATTTATTTGAAAGAGTGGGGCTCATATACAAGAAAGTGAGAATCGATTTTCATATTTTCAATATCAGACGGACCCTATAGTTTGTCATATTGAATTAATTGTTTACATAGAATTAAGTGATGAGTTTGAAGGCTCACAAATAATTAATTAATAATGACCAACTTAAACATGCCATCAAAACATGTCTTGCTAGAATTATTGTTTCTATATCAATAAAAGTTCATGTAACATTACCATATAATTCATATTAACACGATGATTACGAGTCATACATAATTGAAAGAAGTCAAGAACATGTCATCAAAACATGTATTGGTAGAATTATTGTTTCTATGTCAATAAAAATTCATGTCTTGTGGGCGAGATTATCTTTTCTTGGCGATTGACTAACTTTGGGAGTTTTATTACGATAAGGCCTCAAGTTACTGTAGTTTTGATCACACGAATTGGATGCCGGTGGAGTGGAGGTGGTTGAGTTTTCATGTTGTTTCGAAAGTCAAGAACTCAAAGACCTGAGAATGTTCGTTTGCACGTTATAAGACGACGAAGGGATTCTTTGGCGGAACATTGGAGGACTCTTTTTACTCAATAACTTGGCCTTGGGTGTATCAATTAGCCCCTTGGGCTCTTCTGTCCTACACATTGGCATCAAACGAAACATCTCCATATTCTCAAATAGGATTGAAAATTCGACTTTTTAGTTGCTTAAAATTTTCCAACTAAGGTAACAAACATACTTCTATAAGATGTTCCTTAACCCCCTAGCTAAGTAATTGACATGGATAACGATGTGTAGCACAAGTTGTGCTTGGCAACCAAAATCATCCATATTAGTATTGTTAAATTGGATTGTTAGTGAAATTGTTAGTTAATAACTCAAAAAGTTATCTACGTGATGTTAAGAAAGTTATTAAAAGAATCTTTTTTGTTAGTGGTTAAATTTATTGTTAATTTTAACAATAATTTTAACAACTTTGCTATAATTTAATGTTTTTGAAAAATTCTTTTTTATTATATAATAAGGTTTGACCAATAGCTTTTGAAAATAATGGGGCTCAGAAAATAATGGGGCTAATTTAGACTTGAGTAGACTTTAGTGATTTTATTTAACTCATCTAATGTGACACTTTAATAGTTATTAAATTTAATTTATATGTGACGTTTAACAACAATTTAAAATACACTTTTTACTAATGTGGATAGCTATATATATTTAACAACATCAATGTAGATGCTCTAATATGACATTAAATAACAAGTGAAATTAAATATTTGAACAAAGAATATTCCACTTGATTAATTAATTTATCATTTAGTATCACTTTGATATGAAGTCAAGTATCACTGATGTTAAATAGCATTATTTACTCAATTGACACACTGAAGTGGTCAATGGCTTTTTCTACCTCTTTCACAGTGGAAGCTTGCATTTTTTTTTTCAAGTATATCTTCATCCATTGATTATATTTGCCCTTAGATGAAATTTTGCCTTCCATGGATTATAAGTGATATGATGAAATTAGCATGTGTTTTAATTTATGAGATTTAACATTAGTATATAAACTTACATATATATATATATATATATATATATATATCAAAACTATTCACAACAAAGAAAAAATATTTAGTGAAATAACTCTTTAATAATAGAAAAAACTCAAATCTATATTATTAATTAATCCACTTACGTCTTGGTATCTTTTGTACCGCGATTTTCCCGTCTTTTTTATTTAGTAAATTTTGTGATAACTGTTCTCTTTTTTTTAACAAAACTTTTTATGAAAGAACTGAGAGAAGAATTGAACCTATGACCATTGAGTTTAATAAATAAATATTAACTATTTTACCCATTTGTTTTGTTTGTTAATCTTTTTAACTAATAAATTAAAATACCAAATCTGAAATGTCAATTCTAAAACAAACTCTAATCCATCATAATTCGTTAATTTACCATTTCTACCATATGTATTTGTGAGTTTAATATTATTTATTTTTTTAATGCATTATATATATATTTTTTTTGAATTTGTTAGTTTTATTAGGATTTTTTTAAAATAAGGCAGGTAATGGGTATTTTTTTCCATTATTATGATTATATGTAAGAATGTATATTGTCTTTTAAACGATCATGAACTTTATGATTACTATGTCTAATGATCTTATTGATTCAATAAATGTATACTTGTGTTTTTATATTTTCTACACGGTGTAAATATTACAGATTTATGTTAACTATTTAATAATATATTTTAATAAGTTTTTCTACCTGTGCAACGCATGGGTAGTTTAACTAGTATATATATAATAAAAACTTTAGTCATCCCTTCGAATACTTAGTTCTCCGTTAGTTTTTAAAATAAGGTCTGAAATTTAATTTTTTTCACTTATTAGTTTTTCAAAAAAAAAAAGAAAATTTTTAAAGAAAAATAAAAAATATTTGATATAAGTGAACTTTTTTGGTGAAAAAAATCACATGTATGAAATTATAAACATCAACTACTTTTATACAAATTTTGAATTATTGATAAAATATGACTTTTGAATCTTACAACTTGTAAATGACTATAAATTTTAAGGCGATAGCATAGAAATTAATGTAGAGTAAATTTTTTTTTTAATGTATACTATATTTTACTTATTTTTTAAATTGCAAAACCTATATGAATATATGTTATTTAGATACATATAATTAACAAGAAGTTGCCATAGCCTAGTTACTCCCCTACCACCAGTAAGGGTACCACCAGTAAGGGTACCACCAGTAAGGGCCTCTCATTACCAAATTCTAAACAATTTGTCTAAATAGGTCGGCCATACACGCGGGGGCTAGGTATGGGCACCGACAGCCACTGACAGTCGTCGAAATTTACCGACGAGCTTAGCCGTTGGTAATTGCCGACGGACAAGGATCGTAAGTCCGAAATCACCGGCAAGTCGTTTACCAACCGAGAGATTTTTCCGACCGTCCGTTCCCGTCATCAACTTATTTTCCAACAGAATTTGGCCACTACCGACGGATTTTGACAATTGGTACATGCGCGATAATTTTTTTTTTTTTTGGGGTAATGATGGATGATGCCCAATACAAGAACAACATAGTTGACTCAAATATAGAAACCATTTACCTTAAAATATATATATATATGTATATATGTATATAGAAATCATTTAAAAATTATTGAAGACATCAAACAGTGTAAATACTATAGGAACTACAGACATCTAGCAAAGGAATAGTGCACATATTATTTGCAATCATAGGCATCGATTGTGATTAGCCCAAATTTGTGCCTTGAGATTTACTTTTGCAAGTTTTTGGAAGTGTTCAAGATGCTCTAATCCTCTCCAGTTCAATGGCCACTCGTTTCGTAGTAGGCCTATTCTTTCCGTTCAAATTTAAGCACCTGCGTGTAAGTTTGGCCACTGCGTCAACCTCTTCTTTCTTTCCTTGGTCTAGAACTTGGGAATCAAGAATTGTTTCAAGTTTATTTCCCGAGATACATATCAAAAATCTTGTTGCTAAATTTTTTCCCCTCCCAATCTATCAAAAGATATTAGCTTTAGCCTAGTCAAGAGTTCAACAAGAACAACTCCAAAACTGTAGACATCACTTTTTCAGTGAACTGGCTTGATTGGATGTACTCTGGATCCAAGTATCCAAATGTCCCTTTTACAAGGGTAGTTAAATGAATTTGGTCCACTGAGGTTGACCTTGAAGTTCCAATGTCTGAGATTTTGCTACATATTTGTCATCATGAAGTATATTGGTTGACTTAACATCTCGATGAAGATAGACAAGTGCTTCTGCAACCTCGACTGCAATTTTCAAGCGCATGTTCCTTGAAAAGGGGAATTCTTGAACCTCATCATGGATACAATTGAAAAGAGTTCCACTGGAAATGAATTCATAAACTAGCAAAAGAACCTCTTTTTTCAAGCAACACCCCAACAACTGAACCACATTCCCATGGTTGATTTGGGAAAGCATGACAACCTCGTTAATGAATTGCTCCATTTGTTTTTCATGTACTAACCTGGATCTGTTCACCGCTCTAGTTCTTCCTTCAGGTAATATACCCTTGTAAATGGTCCCTTGACCTCCTTGACCAAGTATCCGACTTTCATTGAAGTTGTCAATGACTCTTTCTAGCTCCTTTACAGTGAAAAGTCGTATAATCTCAAGTATGCCTTCATGCGTTACCATTTGTTCATGAAAGAATTTTCTCCGGTGCCATGTGCTTCTTCTCTTCTTTATAAACTTGTATAACTGGAAGCACATAAATGATGGTAGTAATAATCCCATTCCAGCGGCCAAGCCTACTCTTGAAATGGTCAACATATAATAAATGCAAAGTAATTGAAAACACAAACATCACTAATGTCAAAAAAAGAAAACACAAACACCACATCTCCTTTTCTTTTGGATATTGAAACGAGTCTATATATTGTGCGTCGTGTGAAATCATGGATAAAAATTACAGTAACATAATAGAAAATATAATGAATTAATGACTGTAAATTACCTAGTGTAAGTTTGCTACGAGGTCTTGGCACTGAAATGCAACAGGGCCGTGCCTGACATTTTAGGGGCTTCAGCGAATTTTTTATTAGGGGTCCTCTAATCATACATAATACTAAAATTATATATAACAAATATCATGTATATAAATTTAATTAAAACCATTAAAGAAGTTATATGTAATGAACATTAAATATTTATTCATTTTTGAAACTAAAACCACCAAGTCACAATAGAAATTTTTCTTTGTTCTTTTACCATTGAAGGAAACGGAATTAATTTAAGAGAATAATGGTTTTCTTTGAATTGAATTATTGAATAGATGTCGCAAGTAGACAAAGAAATTAGGATTTGGGCCTCATACTAAACTTTTTTTTTCTAAAAAGAAAATTTAAATAGGCCTTCTCTTCATCTTTCGGGGGCCCTAACCGACTGCCCAGAAGGCCTAGCCTCAGGCACGCTACTTTATGCAACCGCTACCATCTTTTTTGCCATCACCTTCGGAAGCATGGGGGCACAAACAATGACCGGAGGCTTGAGTATTGTTGCAAGTTGCACCCGGGACACATGGATTTTGGGCATTCATTTATATCTATCACCGTCAGATGATAAAGAAAGATTATTAATGTTGTGTAATGGTTAGTGAAATAAAAGGCAGATTATTAATGTTATGTAAATGGTTAGTGAAATAAAAGGCCTCCGACACTTCACTTAGAGTAATTATCTCTTTATCTACATTGGAGACGAGTTTTCAATCTAGTTTTAATATTATATACTCCATCCGTTTCAAAAAGATATTTCTCCTTTTATTTTTTGTCCGTCCCAAATTATATTTCCATTTCCTAAGTTAATTTTTTAGTTTTCTAATATACCCTAATTTATTGTGCATTGTAATTAACAATAAAGAATAACTAAAGTGAAATATTAAATAAATCAAAGGGTATATTAGAAAATATATTGTTAAATTGTACATTTTTAATAATATTAAATGATGTTTTTTAATCTATGTGAAGAATAAAATGGGAATATATTTTTGAGATGGAGAGAGTATCTGGATATTCATAAATGTATGAAGACATCTACTCATTCAATCTTCAATAAAGAAATGCTATGAAAATCCATCTCTCAACAACTCAACCTTCACTTTTAACTTGAAATAATGCTATTTATCTAGTCTTCAGTCTAATTGATATTTTCCTATTGGCCATTAAATAAATAACAATACCATGTAAATGATTAAAATGCCTTTAATTTATCTAGTAAAATTAATAGGCAAGGATATTTTCATCGTTTTCCCTCTCCTTTTCTTTTTATGGTTATGGGGAGTTTTTAAAAATAATAAAGTAATCCATCAAATGAAACTTTAATATCAATAGTATAATCTCCATAAATGTTAAATTTTCCCCCATTCTTATAACATATCTTTTTACATTCCTACTATGTGTTATGCCAAAAGTAGACTGGTAAGGGCTTGATGAATTCTTTGCAAATAAAAGTGAACGGGGGGGGTCTAGTGATGTGGCCTGTTAGATGTGACCTGTTAGATGTGTGCTTACATCATACTCTGTGATGTGGCATACAAGATTACACACATCTAGCATTGTACATTAACATTCTGTCGCCAGACGTCTAACATTATATCACTATTGAGGTTGCTAGGTGGGGATCCTAGAGCTCGCCCTTTTTTGTGTCAAATATTGTGCCGACGAGTCATGTTATAATGCATGATTTTACTCATCGCATCACTTTTAAAATTAATAGATATTATAGTTGTGTCACCTTATTATATGTGTTATCGATCCATTAATTCAAACATATATTGTGTTACGAGTAATTGTAATTCTAGTGTGTGCTGATTGGCCCATATATACAAAAAGGTTTATTCTCTAACCTTGGAACCCTGAACTGATGTATGGATTGCCTTAATATCCTTTCTTCCACATGCAGCGAAGTCCTCCAAAACCGTCCTCCATATCAACACAATCGCTATTCTCTTGACATAGATGGGATCCGGATCAATTATTAATTGGATTGATTCTCCAATCTAACACCAAAGGCTTATCTGTAAACTCTTTATCATCCACAAATGTTTGTGGGTCGTCATTATTGACCAAACGGGAAGTCAAATTATGATCGCCACTGTCCGTCATTCCAACTAGAGCAAAGCTGCAGTTGGCATTGTAAAGTTTCTTGTGCCGCCAAATATTGTGAATGTCAAACAGTTGAACTTGAAGAGAAGTGGTTTTGGATATGGATGCCCGGCAATAACCTTTGCCTGGAAATGATCCGGCCAATCTGGAACCATAGCCACCCAATGAGTCTTCATATTTCTGGCAGCATGACATACAAGAAGTAGCGACCTCGGAATTGCTCGATGCATTAACCAAGTCTTCACAACCAATGGCTGTGATCTGATTTGCCTCTGCAATCGTGTAAGGAGTATTCGACAAATCAATAGAATATATCGACTCCATTCATTTTCATCACCGTTGCATGCCATTGCCATTTGCATGTACAAGTACTCTTAACAGAGACTTGGGTTTCTGAAATACGAACAACCGTGATATTGTTTG